>BTPG01000005.1:28995227-29070227 GCA_036245525.1 Semisulcospira habei
GTTGCTAAATGGTCTTAGCTTTATTTAGCCCCATGTGTTAGGTTTATTTAATGTATTTGACCGGCTGGCGACATACATTCAATGTTCTGTTTATTTTTTTTTTCACAAGCAGTGCAGGCACGTCCTGAGAAAGCCTTGTTGCTGTCGGGACGTTAAGCAATGTACAATCAATCAATCAATCTGACTCGGTCAAGAACCTTGGCGTTATCCTCGATTCCTCTCTTTTCATGACCAGCTTCGTCTCCGCCACAGCCCAGGCATGTTATTTCCACTCCGCCGCATCAGTCAGATCAGAAAATACCTCACTACCGAAGCTGCCACCAAACTCGCTGTCTCTCTCATCTTATCTCGCATCGACTCTCACTCTCCAGCGCGTCCAGAACAATGCTGCCCACCTCGTCCTTAGAAAGAAAAAATCCGACCACATCACTCCCCTGCTCAAGCTCCTTCACTGGCTCCCCATCCCCCAACGCATCCAATACAAGATTCTGTCTCTCTGCTACAAATCCCTAAACAACAACGCTCCTACCTATCTCTCCAACTTACTTCACCCCTACACTCCTTCCCGCTTCCTCCGCTCCACCTCCGACCCTCTCCGCCTCCTCATCCCCCGCACCAAACTCAGCACTTTCGGCCCCCCGCTCCTTTTCAGTATACGGTCCATCCACCTGGAACACTCTCCCACTCTCTCTCCATCAGAAACACTCTCTCTCCTCCTTCCAGTCCGCCCTCAAAACTCACCTCTTTCAACAGTTCTATCACTACATCACCACACTCCCCACCCCAAGCTGACCGTCGTAATGTAGTTTCACTATTTGTGGTACGTGAGTCATTGTCTAAAGCGTGCACATGCGTGTGCGAGTTGTGAGTGCGCGCTTAGAGTTATAATTATTATAAGATAAGCGCATTATAAATACCGTAATTATTATTATTATTATTAATAAATTAAAAGAAAAGGGGAGACTGCCAGTGCTAATATTTTATTAAGATTACAAAGTAAAGTAGGTAATGTCATTTCCTCTATCTCTGACTTTGAGAGACCTTTATCTAAGGTGACTGTAACAGATGTGGGATATGAATTTGCATTGACACTTTAAGATCTGTTTAAAGTCATCTCTCTTGCAAACGATTTGTTGTACACATATTTCAGGTAGAATTCAACTGAAATTTGTCAACATTAAAAAAAAAAAACCCTGATGTTTGTTGTTGATGTTTGTTTGTTGAAAATGTAGTTAAACTCTAGCTGAAATGTAGAATTTTCATTAAACTATGTTTCATGATTTTCTTGATACCTCAGTTGAAATCTGCATGGCTAAAATGTCCCATCAAATCAATTTACTTCATGGACTTTTAACACTTACAGTGAGGAAGAATGAGGTTGGAACTTCGTAATGTTGTTCGTTGGCTTTTTCTGTGGCCTCGGCGATAACAGAATGACGTAGCCTTGTGATGAACGTTTTCTTGAAGTTGTGTTGCCGTTCAACATCACCATCACACTCCAGTTTCCTAATCCAAGCTGACATATTCTGCCTCACGCCTGTACATTAAAGCATTTTTAACCACTTCATTACCAGCGGACACAAACTGTGTTTTTATCATTGTGAAATCAACTTTCCAAAGATGACATGTACCATGCAGCCATCAAAGGAACAAAAAGTAGCTCATGAAGATACCTCTTTGTAGTCTTTCACTTTTCAGTTCGGTGGTGTTCAGTTTTTCTTGGCAGGGAAGTGGTTAATTGTTACACTATAAGTGTTAAACGTACTAATGTACACTATAAGTGTTAACGGCCGAAAGGCACGATCGAGCACTGACGCAAGTTCCCTTGTGTTTGAATTTGTGAGCGTGCATTATTGAATATGGGCCACACTCCCTGGGGCTTGAAGTACTGCATATATAGCACAAAGATCGAGAGATATAGTACTGCATATGTAAGGCTAAGATCAAGAAATATATAGTTTATATGGCCTGGGGGAAGACCCATTGTTGTAGAATTTAATGGGTGACAGAAAGAAGCCCTTTTGACAAATTGGGAGCCAAAAGCGACGTTCCCAATAATAGGGCACTGTCCCCCCCGAATGTCAGTGTATATATTGTGGAGAGCTCAGAACGGAAAAAAGAACAAGAGCTCAGGAGAAGGTGAGCTCAGATCGAGAGCTCAGACAGAAAGCTCCGATTTCGATTTCGCTATTAGGTTGGTCCTGCCCAATCTATTTGCAGAAGCACGTACCTGAAATAAAAGAAGCTTCTGGAAAACACTCTTGTCTGACTCAGTGCGTCTTCCATCACACACCGCTTACGTGTGGCTGCAGGGTAACAAAGCTTATCCTTTTTGGTGCCGTGACCAGGATTGCGGAACGGGAAAAGAAAGAGAAAAAGAAAACTAGACTATCAGGACCAAAAGCTACAGCCAAAACAAAACGTAAGGGGTTGGAAGTGCAGACCAGGAAGAGAAGACAAGAGTCGAAGCCAACAACCAGACAAGAGCAGGGAAGAGTTCTAGAGCAACCAGGAAGAACAGAGAAGAAGCAGAGTCCGAGCCCACAACTATTAACAAGAAGAGAAGCAGAGTTCGAGCCCACAACTAGAAATCAGAGTTTGAGCCCACAACTAGAAACAAGAAAAGCAGCCGAGTTCGAGCCCACAACGTACGTAGAGTCCAAGTCAAGGGAAGTCTGCGATTCATCCAAGGACCAACATCAGCCTAAGGGATCACGGGGTAAGTGACCTTGCTATTTGCCATTACTGAGTCTTGAAGGGGGTGCCAGACCAATTAGCTAGTTTGTATAGTTGTTATATTTAGAAAAGCAAAAATGGCAGAGGAGCTATTCAGGATTTTAGGTGAAAAGGTAGAGGAAATGAGCCAAGCGATAAATGCCCAAAGTGTAGGGCAAATGATAGGAACTTTTGACGGGAAACCCAACAAATTCAGGGAGTGGGTTAAACAAATTGATAAATACGCAATATTGACGAACGCCCTGCATAGCCGCCCCGTCATTGCCTACCAAGCTAGCGTGGGGGTGGTCAGTGACTTTATACAGAGGTTTTTACAGACAGAGGAAGCTGGGGATTGGGACGAGCTTAGAAGGCAGCTAACTGTGAGGTTCGGCGAAATTGCTGACGAAAACCACGCGTTCGCATTGTTACAAAGGGTGAGGCAAGGACCGACAGAAAGTGTACCTGTATATGCGGAGCGTCTAATGACCCTGGCCGGCGAAGCTCAGTTCCCGGGTCAGATGGGCGCGGCCATAATACAGAGACAACTAACAATTTTTTTGGTTGATGGATTAGCACATGACTCTTTGAAAATGAAGGTCCTGCGGGATAATGTGAACACATTAGACAGGGTGGTGCAAGTAGCGATGCAGGAAGAAAATCTTCGCCATCGTTTCGAACTACGAGCACGAAATAACCAACCGGCTACCCAGCGGCGAGGCCAGTAGTTAGGGAAAGGCAGAGGCCACTAGTTATCGAAAGAGAAGAGGCCATGGAGGTAGACCATGCCCGCCATCGTGGTTGTTTAAGTGTGGAAAAATGGGACACCAGGCACGAAATTGCCGGTCAGTAAACGCAGTAGAACAACGTCAGTCCATCCAATGTTGGAAATGTGGAGAGCGGGGCCACATCCAACGGGAATGCAGGAAAGGCAAGGGGGGATCACATGGCCCACAACGGTTTTTTAGACAGGAAAACTAAAGGGTTCTGCGGCACATGAAGCCGTAACGCAGAATCAGAAAAATAGAAAGAATCAGTTATCCAGTATTAACGTAACAGGTAGTCCTAAACGTATAGTTTTTAAAATTGGAAAGCAAAGATTTCGTAGTCTGATCGACTTAGCAGAAGTATCTCTGATTAGCAAGGGAGCTTACGATAAACTTAGTCATAAGCCAAAGTTAGGAAAAGGGGATGTTTCGCTACAGTCAGTCAGTGGAGAGCTTTACAAGTGTTGGACGAAAGTGATAAAACCGCAGACGGCAGAGGTACTCCAGGTACGGATGAAGAATGCTCCGTATTTTACAAAAGAGACACTCTTAGAGATTTCTGAAACGGATCAGGGATTCATAGCCCAGGAACCGGGACTGTTAGTTACAAGCACAGTAGTCAAACAAAATAATAGTCAGAATTATCAAGTACTGATAGTTAATAATACAAACAAGACGTATAGAGTTAGAAGGGGTTGTGTTGTGGGGAAGGTAACAACAGTACAGGAAGTACATGAAGTACAGATGGGTTCAGATGATCAGCAGGTATCGGCCGTCGACTTGACGGAAGTTACGGCGCCGGAAAAGATGAAGGGGGTAGTGTCAGAGCTCATTACAAACAATCAAGCCTTGTTTGCGAGTAGCGACTTTGATCTATGGGCAACTGACACTGTCACCATGAAACTGGTTACCGGGGATCATCCTCCCATTCGAATAAAACCTTATAGAATCCCGCTTCAAGATAGAGAGATTGTAGACAAGGCTCTAGAAGAGATGTTACAGGCAGGGGTGATAAAACGCTCTCAGTCGCCTTGGTCATTTAGCTTAGTGATTGTATCCAAGAAGGATGGATCAAAATGCTTACGTGTTTGATTTTCGGAAATTAAATAAGATTACCAAGAAAACATCATATCCACTACCGCTGATAGATGATATTTTGTCACTGCTCGGAAAGGCCAAATATTTTACCAGTCTAGACCTTAAATCGGGATACTGGCAGGTCAAAATGGCTGACCAGGAAAGCAGGGATAGAGTAGCGTTATATGAGTTCACAAAAATGCCCTTTGGTTTGGTTGGAGCCTCTGGATTGTTCATGATGCTTATGAACATCGTCCTCGCTGGTTTAGAAGGTTTGCTTGTGCCTATCTCGATGACATTTTGATTTTCTCAGAAACAATAGAAGACCATCTGGGTCACCTTCAGACAGTCTTTGATCGATTAAGGCAACATGACCTGAAGCTCAAACTCGGGAAATGTCAGTTCTTTAAAGAAGAAACCAGGTATTTAGGGTTTGTTATTAGTAGTCAGGGGATAAAGCCCGACGAGGAAAAGGCAAAAGTCATTCGTGCTATGGCAGCTCCGACCTGTGTCAGGGAGTGCCGTTCATTCATTGGCATGATTGGGTTCTACCGGAAGATGATACCTAACTTTTCTCAGATGGCTGAACCAATTAAAGCACTAACGCGCAAGTATGCAAGATTTAGTTGGACAGAAGAATGCCAGAAAGCGTTTGATTTAATGAAGGAAACATTAGCTGTAGCACCAGTATTAGCCTATCCAGACACAAGGCGTCCGTACATTCTTTATACAGATGCCAGCGACAAATGCGTGGGGGCATGTTTCGCGCAAAAATGTGACGAGAAGTCAGACATCTCCCCAGGTTTAAAGGTAGAAAAACCTATTTATTTTCTATCGCATAAGCTTAGTGCCAGTCAAAGAAAATGGTCAACAATAGAGAAAGAGGCCTTTGCGATCCATTATGCGCTGCAAAAGTTGAATAGTTTGTTATTCGCACGGATCACATGCTTCTAAAGTATTTACTCAATTCTCCTATGCCGAATAAGAAGGTGCAAATGTGGGCCCTCGGTATTTCAGGATATAACTGTTCTATTGAATATATCCCCGGTCCCCAAAATGGCAGTATTGGCGGACTTGTTATCTAGAATGCCGGGAGGTAATCAGCTGACAGAACAGGAGGAAGAAGAAGAGACGACCAGAGAGGTTAATGACAACGCTTTTGTCATAGGAGTAATAAACTCCAACCAATTCGCACGCAAGCAGTTCGCTAGCTGTACAGTAAGGACAGGGTGTGACGAAGAGCTGGAAAAAAATAGATCTACCGGGGTTTGACATTATTGAGGAACAGGAAAAGGATCCTGAAATAATACGCCTCAGGGATTTGTTAGTTAATGAACAGGGGACCATACCGGTCAATAGAAGATACATGCTGATAGAAAACGTGTTGTATTTCTTGTCTCATCCGGATGATGAACCCGTAGCCAGATTGTACGTTCCGTCTCACTTGGTCGAGTTCGTGGTCAAACAGTACCATGATGAAAATGAACATTTAGGCATTGACAAGACCCATGACACGGTCAGTAGAAGGTATTTTTGGCCAAACATGTATAAACATCTGTATGAATATGTTAGTGGATGTGTCATTTGTCAGACCAAAATGTTACAAAAGAAAAAGGCACCCGTACAGGAAATGGATATTCCACCATATCCATTTGCAATATTGTCTTTGGACTTGGCAGTCCCTTTTGACCGCTCTCTCAGCGGAAATCGCTATGTATAGCTTTTATCTGTCATCTGACAGGTTGGGTAGAGGCGTTCCCCGTGCCAGACAAAACGCCGCAGTTTGTGGTGCAGCTGCTGGTAGAAGAAATCCTACCCAGACATGGCTGCATTGCAGATAGTCTCAGACAATGGGTCGGAAAATGTAAACAGGGTCATGGCAGAAACACTAGCAGAACTGAACATAGATCATGTCACTACCAGTCTTTATCACCCCCAATCCAACGCTAAGGTCAAACGTTTTCACCGAACTTTTAACGACATTCTAGCCAAAAAGATACACGGGGATTTGACAACATGGGATGTGCATATTAATCAGGTGCTAGCAGCTTATAGGGTTTGTGTGTCGGAAACTACACAGGAATCTCCTTTCTTTCTACTGTACGGTTGTGTTCCAGTGCTACCTTTAGATAACATCCGTAGAACCCGAAGAAAGTACGCGGGTGAAGATTTTCACAAAATAGCGCTAGAACAACAACACAAGGCCTTTACGCAGGTGTGCCGACGCATTAAGAAGTCACAAAAGAAGGGGGCTAAGTATGCTAATCGTGACGTACAGCCGGTTGAGATTAAGGTCGGAGATCCAGTATACCTCCATAACTACCGTAGGCATAATAAATTAGACTGTAAGTGGAAGTCGCACTATCGAGTAGCCGAACCGCAAATGTCACCTGTCACGCTCAGAGTGAGACATTAACTTGATGGTACGGAAGTCAGGTCTCATGCTGAACAATTGCGGGTAGCAAAGATTAATGACTGGCCGATCCCAAAAGCTAGGGGCAAAACGTTACGTAAAGCCACCCAGGTTGTAGCCCCGGAATCATCCAGTAGCGACAGTGAACGCGGAGTAGGACTAGAAAACGCACGAGTGACAGACTGACTAGGGGGGTACGAAAAGAGCGAGAGCATTCTTCATCTGAGGAGGACATTCCGTTAATGGAATTAAGAAAACGCCTGAAAACAAGAGAAAGAAGGTCTCTCTCTGCAGTCAAAGTTAGTCGTAATAAGGGCACATCAGACAGTTCTGATGATGTGGAGGTCGACGAGGATTGTTCGATCCAGCCTAATTTACAGACTAACGGGGTTAGGGAAATTCTTGAAGCAATACTGACTCTTCTGCCACAGAAGGCTTCACATTAGAAATGCTACTCTCAGACGGTATCTGAGAGAGGACTATTGTACAAATGTAAATCATGGAACATGATTTGGGTTTTTGTCAGAGACAATGGTATGTAAGTTTCTGGTGGTATCTTGTTTGTTGCAGACAAGAAGATGATGAAGCTTTTTCTGAGTCTGATAGTGTTAGGGCTAGCGCAGGGCTTAAATATTAATCACAACGTCGTCTTTCAGAAACTGGATGAGGTTACTACGACAAGGTCGCGATGGTTGGTAACTTTTGTAATTGACTTACAGCCGTACCATAATGCGATTACTAAGATTTATAGAGACGTGAAAAATATGTCACCGACAACACTTGGAATGTCATTTCGCATTATTTTGAGGAAAGGAAACAGTTCGTAAAGAACTTCGCGCAGCTAGCGCAGGAACTAAAAATAGTTGTGGAAACCATTTCATAATGCCTTACCAAACTACGGTCCCATCTCTCTGCCAAAGGAGTTAGGGGAAATCAAGGAAATGCCAATAGACCATTTAATTACTCGACTTCGGAGCATGCGATTTGTTACACCAGAACAAGCGTGGGCGTTGTGGAAATATGTTGTCATTGATTTAATAGAGGTGACCGTTATACTAATTATAGTTGGGATTGGGTACATACGTTATAAGAGAAAAACTAGCTCGTGGTTTGGCCCCATACTGTCAAGACTCGGGAGGGGTGAAAACTAGCTCGTGGTTTGGCCCCATACTGTCAAGACTCGGGAGGGGTGAACGTAAGATCACGGAGCCTATGTTGACTTCGGCGGCTGTGAATTCAGCGGACGTCAATGACGTCAAAAGAGTGAAGGACTCAGTCTACGCCGATGCTGGAGGACGGAGTACAGTTACTCCCAGACTCGAACATTGTGAAATTTTACCCGTCGTTATAGTGAAGAAGAACTATGACTTGGATGTGGACACTCACTGGCGTGATGTCGCCGGACAATTTGTTTAATTCTTTTTTTGTTGTTGTTGTTGTTAACAGGAGTGACTGATTCCTTTAATATATCATTGTGCAAAGATTAAGTTGTTTGTTTAAGATGTTATGTTTAATTGTTTGAATTGATTGTATTATGAATAATTATGTAATGGAAAAAAACACGAATCTTGTGAATTGAGATTCCTTTTTTTTTTCTGGTAGGAGTGGGAGGAGACGAGTGTTACACTATAAGTGTTAAACGTACTAATGTACACTATAAGTGTTAACGGCCGAAAGGCACGATCGAGCACTGACGCAAGTTTCCATGTGTTTGAATTTGTGAGCGTGCATTATTGAATATGGGCCACACTCTCTGGGGCTTGAAGTACTGCATATATTATGTAGTACAAAGATCGAGAGATATAGTACTGCATATGTAAGGCTAAGCATTATTGAATATGGGCCACACTCCCTGGGGCTTGAAGTACTGCATATGTAGTACAAAGATCGAGAGATATAGTACTGCATATGTAAGGCTAAGCATTATTGAATATGGGCCACACTCCCTGGGGCTTGAAGTACTGCGTATGTAGTACAACGATCGAGAGATATAGTACTGCATATGTAAGGCTAAGATCAAGAAATAGATGTATATTTTACACCCATTGTTGTAGAATTTAATGGGTGACAGAAAGAAGCCCTTTTGACAAATTCGGAGCCAAAAGCGACGTTCCCAATAATAGGGCACTATCCCCCGAATGTATATATATTGTGGCGAGAGCTCAGAACGGAAAAAAAGAGAACAAGCGCTCAGGAGAAGGTGAGATCAGAACGAGAGCTGAGACAGAAAGCTCCGATTTTGATTTCGCTATTAGGTTGGTCCTGCCCAATCTATTTGGAGAACCATGTACCTGAAATAAAAGAAGCTTCTGGAAAACACTCTTGTCTGGCTGCGTCTTCCATTACACACCCCTTACGTGTGGCTGTAGGGTAACATATCCCTTGTGCATTTTTTAAGTGAAAGAATAATTTTTGTCTTTAATTTTGAGCTTTTCTGCACATGTGCACAAACACCTTCTTTTACAGACTTACACTTTAGCATGAATTCACTGGCACACCAATTCACCTGTGACGAGCTTACCGTAGTTTGAGCTGCTACTATTTCCATATATATTAATTTTCTTCAGTTGGGTGGATTCATGCCTGAAATTAAACCCTATGTAGACTTAAAATGGGTAGTTTAACGCTTGGTAGATTATGTCAAAAATTGCTGGTGGAATCGCGGCTGCACAAAATAGTGCCGACTGGGTGGATTCACGATGGTTTGATTTGCGGCTATATATTGTGAGATGGTTACGCTATTACAGTTCAAAGACAACACAAGATTTACTCTGTGCCTTCTGGGGGCGCGTGTTCATTATATATCACTAAGCAACAACTCGTAGAGTAATGCAGCAACTTGTACAAGACTACCTTCGGCTTAGTAATAAAAACAATCGTCTGCTACTCACTATCTCTCAAAACATCGTCGGACGCCATTGCCAGTCTGACTGCCGGGAAGTTGCAAAGTGAAAAACTAAGCAGAAGTCAAACAATACTGCATGCAAAACTGCCCTTGAGAATCTAACCTCGCCGGAAACGCCTAATCTAACGTTCGCAAGTGACACCGCTTATCATATGTGTCACGGGCTGACAGCCATATTAATTCACCTTTGAACCGAAGTGTCGACTTACTACAATTGGTGAGTTGATTTACCCCAATTCGCTGTAAGAACAAACACTGCCGCAACAAGTCAGTAGCACCGTTGCAGACCGACAATGAAAATGTCACAGAGTCAATGGTCACTAATTGACCGCTAAAGGGGTCAACTTCCCCTCCCCCATCCCCACCCCATTAAGCTGCCGCCCCGGCCCCTCAGTTCATCAAGCCAGTCAGTCCCCCCCTCCCTCCCCCACCCCACCCACCCCCTCCCCCTTAGACTCAGTTATTTTTTTAGTTTTGCAAGTGTGCCTCTAAAACTCTACATGCGACAGGTCTCCACCCCCCTCCCCCCCTCTCCCTCCCCCCTCTCCCTCCCCCCTACCCCCGGCCCTTCCTGTAAACAGTAAGGCCAGACATTGGCAGAACCGAAAGAAACACAGACTGGACAGTCACAACACGTTTTATTATTTGAGGGTTGTAAGAAGCTTGGGGTCCCGGGCACGGACAATTTGTAATATGCAAAACTGTTTTAATTGTCATGTTTAACTCATTCAACCCCAAACACGTATTTCCCAAATTTTGAAGGCGTCATCTAACGACTATGCACCTGTTGCAGGAGATGGATCGACCATGATAATTCAAGGGTAGTGCCAGATTAGCTTGGCGCCGACAGGCGCCAAGCTAATCTGGCACTACCCTTGAATTATCATAGTCGATCCATCTCCTGCTGTAGTGCGTCAGGGTTGAATGGGTTAAGCTTGTTTCTTTAATATCTTTGTTGGGAACGTCTTTGCATTTTACTATGTGACAAGCTTGTCAGTCACCTTTTCTGGCAGGTCTGGATTTTGTAAACATTTATTTCCCCGAGCCGTCCTGCGGTGGCTCTAACCACTGAGGATTTATTTATGCGGCCTAGTCTTGCAGTTTGGTCGTATCATGTTCGTCATCGTGTCCTGTCAGCAAAAGGGTTAAAGAAACACTGTCTGAAGCGCCTGATTAATACCTGCGATTTAATTGTTTTAATCAATTTTCCCCCTGCGTGTGATTTTCTTCCGTGTTCATTTTGCTGTTGGCCATTGAAGAGATCAGACATGGGTGGACTACGCGGCTTGATCAGGTAGATGTTTAGCATTGTCTTTGTTGGTTGCTTTGTGTGGGGGAGGTGTGAGTGTGTGTGTGTGTGTGTGTGTGTGTGTGTGTGTGTGTGTGTGTGTGTGTGTGTGTGTGTGTGTGTATGCGTGTGTATGTGGGTGGGTGGTTGGGTGGATGGGTGGGTGGGTATTCCAGCTTGTGTATATTTTATTATCCTTCGGTAAATCAATTGTAAAATAAAAGTAATGTATATTTCCTATTAACTGTTTTCACTTGTTATTTTCACTTGTTTAAACCCCAACAGCACGGCAATAAACCCCTTTGTCAATTCAATGCCAAAGGGTCCCGATCATCTCACAAACACGGTGGTGTCAACAAGAGGCATTAGATCCTCATGAGCTCCCAGGGGCGGATCTGTTACCTCGAGGGGGGTCAAACTTTTTCTTTATGACCCTCTGCCTCAGCGATACAAAAGGCCTCGATGCCAGACCTTGCTTAAGATTATTTGGCCGGGGGGTGGGGGGGTGGGGGGAGGGGTGGGAGGGGGGGGGGTTAAGCGGGGGGGGGGGGGGGGGATCCCAGATCTGTACCTATTGCAGTTGGGTGGTGTTCAGTTTATCTCGGCAGTCAAGGGGTTAACGAGCCACGAACGTGTTGCCTCAGTTGCAGTGCAGACACATTTGACGGTTGCACGCTGTACATGTACAGTCGACCAGATAATGACAATGGTGATGATTTTTTTTTTTTTTTCGATGATGTTGTTTTTGGTGGTCAGATATGGTGATGGTGTTGGTGGTGGTGGTGGTGGTGGGGGTGGTAGTACTGTCGTCGTTTGTTCTCTGCTTGCGCTGCATGGCCTGTTTATCCCCTTCAGCTGCCAGTGGGGTGACCGGGGTGGCTTACTCAGGTGGCAGAGCTTCGTACTCTCGATCGTAAGATCGTGGGTTTGAACTATGTTGGGGTCAAAATTTGTTCAGACCCTTTTTTGGTGCCCTGTCTTTGCAATCACCTTCGTGGTATACAAAAGGCGTTAAGCCGTAAACGTGTACCGTTTATCACTGCCGGGCAGTGGAGGCAGATTGTGTTCTTGAAATCTGTAACTCGAAGATCCCCAGTCATCAAAGGAACATGGATACACAGTGATCTCATCAAGAGACATAGATCCTCATGAGCCCCCGCATACCTCTTGCAGGCGGGTGATGTTACATTTTTCTCAGTGAAGTGTTTTTTACACTGTCTTCTTGATGTCCATAGTCTTAGTATATTGTATCAAATCTGACCTGCGCCTGTTACGAAAAGTACAGATTTTCACCCATTCCGCTCTGACGCACTTCAACAAGATAATAAATATAATAAAGAGCATTTATATCGCGCTGAATCCCCAGGAGCAGTGGGCTCTAAGCTCGTTACAAAAAAAGTATATTTGCAGAATCTCACTACCTTTAACATTTTTTATCTACGCACACACATACAACTAAAACACGCATAACAAAACCATTGACAATCACAAGTCAAACGCATTTTGATGATGAGATATGGACGGACGATGATGAGGCCAGAATAGCATGGCACTCCGTGGGCATCACGCCATTATGGTACCACCCTTGTACTATATAATGCTTGGATCCTCACCTTTCACTGCCAGTGGGCGCTGATCATGTTTCTGAAATCTTTGTTAATTCCACCAGTCACATAATATACTAATGGTCAAAACTTAAGGGCCACCCCACTTTTTGTGTCATTGTTTATCGTCGCAAGTACGCTAATAAAATACAATGTTATTTCGATACGAAGGGGTTAAAAGTTGACCTTAGAAGTCCACTGTAAGGGAACAATAGACAACAATTCATCAATTTCCACGAAACTGTCGAATGCACGTGAAACATCGTCAGTTTTTGTGAAAAGATGTGCGATATTGGCAAGCGTACCAAAGGTGAAAAAAAAAAAATCGGTAAAGTTGTGATGCACGTGCTAAAGGGGTCAGTCGTGAACACTGAGCACTTCTGTTTAGCTACAAATACCGGTACAGTAGTGGCATAATTGACACTTTCCTAACCATCCCACCACAACGAAGCCTAACGCCAGTAGATCAAGACCGGGCGCTAGCATGGCTGCAGGATGGAATTTCCGGACGAGAAGTTGGGAGACGTCTTGGGGTGTCCCATTCAGTGATCCAAAGGCTGCTGGCACGATTCCAAGAAACTGAAAGGGCAGAACGACGACCCTACTCAGGACGCCCGCGCTGCACCACCAGAAGGGAGGACAGATACCTCTGTGTGGCGGCTCTGCGCGACCGAACTGTCACGTCAACCACTCTGCGACGTCAACTGATGCAAGCCGCTGCAAACGTTAACGTCAGCAGAAGCACAGTCTGCCGGCGTCTGCTGGAAATTGACCTGGCTTCATGCAGAGCAGCAGTGAAAATACCCCTCACTCCAGCTCATCGCAGAGCCCGGGTTGTCTGGTGTCATCAACATGTGAGGTGGAACAGACTCCAGTGGACTCAGGTTCTGTTTACTGATGAGTCACGGTTAACCGTGTCCTTCAACGACGGCAGGGTGAGGGTCTGGAAACGCCAGGGCGAGCGATTCACGGATGGATGCGTCCAAGAGGTGGATCGCTACGGAGGAGGCTCAGTCATAGTCTGGGCAGGCTTCAGCAGCGAAGGCAGGACCCCCCCCCCCCCTTCCACGTCATCCGAGTCACCCTGACCAGACTGCGCTGTCGGGACGAGATTGTGCAGCCCCTCATCCAGCCAGCTCTCCAAGCCATAGGCGACAATGCTGTTCTGCAGGACAACGCTCGACCTCATCGCGCCCGTGTGGTGGATGCGTACCTAACCTAACGGGGCATCATGAGGATGGAGTGGCCAGCTCGTTCACCTGATCTGGCTCCCATCGAGCACCTCTGGGACGTGCTGAGGCAACGTGTAGTCAGCAACTACCCCCCACCTCAAGGCGTCCCTCAGCTGACTCAGTTCCTGCATCAAGAGTTGGAAGCGATCCCACAACATGTTCTCCGAACCCTGGTGAACTCCATGCGTCAACGCTGCATTGAATGCTTGGCTGCAAACGGTAGGTACACTCGCTGCTGACGGACCAGTCTTGTGTGACTTTTCAAACGTACTGCTGTTATTACAATTGCTTGATTTACTCAAAACTTAAATGAAATTGTTACTGAATAAATTAGAAAAGTACTGACTCCAAGCCATTGTTACATTGTTTGTGTGGTGTTGTCGGTGCGTCTGCGTTAAAAAGTGGCCCTTAAGTTTTGACCATTAGTATACATTCATAAAAGGAGTTATCTCATTCAGCCCGACGGCCGTATTTCCCAAATTTTGGAGTCGTCATCTAATGATTATGCACCAGTTGCAGGAGATGGATCGACCATGATAATTCGAAGGCAGTGTCGGCGCCAAGCTAATCTGGCACTACCCTTGAATTATCATGGTCGACCCATCTCTTGCTGTAGTGCGTCAGGGTTGAATGCGTTATATATTGGACACTCTTATGTGACTATACTTTTTCTCCTAGCGTAATTATTAATACCCTTTCACATAGAGGGACCGGGGTGACGCCGCTCTTGATTTCGAGGCACCAAGCTATTAACCCTTCACTGCAAGCGGTGGCAAATATTATTGTGTTCCTGAAAGTTTTGTTAGTTCAACGCCAAAGGAACATGGACGTTAACAAAGTGGTGTCAGCAAGAGGCATAGATCCTCATGAGCCGCCGCATTTGCGGGGGCTCATGCGGATCTATACCTTTTGCAATTGAATGGTGTTCACTTCTTCTCGGCAGTGAATGGGTTAAGGTTCACAAATCTCACACCTGCACACATGCGTCTGGTGGCATTGAAGAAGTCTGCCAGTTTGTAATCTTGAGGAAGTCTTCCTACAGAGTAGAATGTTTTCCCCAAACTTGCACTTATACTTGTGTATTTGTTTTTCTCTTGAAATAATGTTCGACAACTAAGGCCTTTCACGGACACAATAGGAGCAGTGTGCCGCAACAAAACAACATTGGTCAGTTGCACGAGCGAGCGTTAGTCCTGCGCAAGCCACTAATCAAGGTGGCACCGAGGCTGTAGCAGAGCACCTTGCTTAGTGATTTGCGCAGGACTAAAAGCTCACCAATGCAAGTGTTGCCTGGTCTCATAAATTATCGAAATTTGATTAGAGCGATCATGCTAAATTTGCTAAATTTCGCCGGTACAAAGGGTTATGATTGTGTTCTTGCCTAAGACTTTTCTGCCTTCTTTTTCACAATACACACATACCAGAGGCTTCCCACTGCTTTCTGAGCAGTAACGGAACGAACTCTCCTGCTTACAAAGGAGAAAAGCAGATAAGCCTTTCATTTTGCGACATGCAAACTCTTCATAATTTAAGTTACCCTTTTGTCCAGCATTGTTGTAAGACATACTAGGAACATTTATAAAGGAGATATTGCGAACTGCCAGTTAATCGTTTACCGCCTGGAGTAGGTCGCTTTCACATAAAACTATGAACTGGTGCCCTTAATATCAAGTGCTGGTCTGTGATTTTGGACCTTACGGCCTGGGGCCGTAAGGTCCAAAATCACAGACTAGCACACAATTATCGAAAACGGCTCTCCGGCACATGCATGAGATACTATATGTATAACGGAACATGTTCCGGAACGGACTAGTTCCAAACCAAAACCGGTTTAATGACATTAGGAAGAACTAGCTTTACGGAACAGACCAAATCATGAGAGTACTGAAGGACGTTTTCTCTCGGAAATAGAAGAAACAGAAAAGGAAGGGGATTCCCCTACGTTTGGCACACGTTGGGCTGTATTTATTTGTGCGTACCTTTTGAAATGGAAGGGAGATAAAGTGGCAGTGGTGGTGGGGGTGGGTTGGGGGGAGGGTGAGTGGGGGGGAGGGGGGGGGGCGAGAACATAAGGATAAACTTCGTCCAGCCAGGATATGAGTTTAGCCCATTCGCTGCCAGTGATCACGAATTTTGCGTCTGAAACCTCTGCAAACTGACCGACGTTCGCGTTAAGAAACAGATGTAAATGTCAACCAAAATAGGCATAAAGAACGGTGGCCTAACAAGAGACATACATCCTCGTGAACTCCCCGCAACTGTGAGGTCTAACGAGCTCTCCTCGTCTATTCCGCCTTGGCCCTTTCAGCCCCGAGGTCCCATTTCTCAAAGTTTGGAGGTGTTGCCTAACGACTATGTTGTACCAGTTGTAGGAGATGATTGATGATGATAATTCAAGGGTAGTGTCAGACGCCAAGCTCATCTGACACTACCCTTGAATTATCATCATCAATCCATCTCCTGCTGCAGGGTCCGGGGGCTAAAAGGGGTAACTAAAGCTTTCCAGCCCAACTTTTCACAGAGATGTTATGAACTTTGGTATCAGTTTCAGCCCACTTAATCAATTAATTTCAAATACAAACGATTGTGAATTTCCAAAAACTACAGTAGCTCGCTTGAGCTTGCCCTTAGCACCACGTGAATGTTCTGTGTTTATGTACAGTGTGTGAGTGAATGCGCGTGATTCACGTGAGCGTGCTTGTTGGGTTCAGTTCGCGGCGGCGCTTTGAGCCGATTTTCAATTGGGATAAAGCGCCTATTTAATGCGCTTATTATTATTATTATTAACTATTAAGACGAGGGTGGGGATTGGGGTGGGTTAGAGGGGGGATGCGCCCATGTTGTTTGTTTACTTCTGTTGTTTTGCATATTCAACATGGAGGGTTGTGCTTTTGTGCCAAGGTAACCTGACAGATCCCTGAAGAAGTGGGGTGGGCTGTGTTATGTCGTAAAGCACAGCTGCTTTTCAGTTTGTTTACTTATATGGTCTTGTGTTTGAACACAATACGGACCGGAAGTATGTAAGTAAAATCCATCCTCTATCAGTCTGCAGATTTTTTTTGGTCACCTTTGTCCGTTTGTCAAGTTGTAGCAGCTGTGCGTAACGTTTGCGGGTGTCCCAGATAAACACACTCGGGCCGGAATTATCGGGGAGTACACCAGAAGCACACTTGTATTCAAATGAGATGCTTCGCATCTCATTTGAATTGAAGTGTTCTTGTGGCGTACTCCCCGAGCGGATCTATCCGGAGGAAACGCCCGAAACAGTACATGTGGCTTGTTAAGATAGTTGTCTGTGGTGCGTGCAGGTCCATCCTACTTGCTGTGACTCTCATTCTTTGCATCCTGGGACGATATCGATGTTCCGACCAAGACCCCAGCAGCCTCTTTGTGAATCACGGTGAGGTCGTGATAGCCGCCATGTTTGCTGTTCACGAGGCGCCATCTTGCGACCGTTATGACCTTGACGGCGTGCAGGGGCTTATGGCCGTGAAGTGGCTGTTGGACCATCTCAACAGGAATCACTACGTGGCGGGGGTCACCATTGGTAAGCCGCTTCTCTTTGGTCAATCATGATTAATCTGTCTCCCCTTCCTCACCCCGATCCCCTACTTGCACATTTATTTAGTCCATATAAGATGCATCAGATTTCCTGATATCATACAAAACAAACTTGAAGAGAAAAAGACCGAGATGTACAGGCCAGGCCGTCCAGGGAAAACGACGAGCTTATTCAGACCGTTAAAAAGGCATGGTAAATCAAAGTGCCACAGTTGCAGTGCGCCTGAATTGATTAGTGCTCAGGTCGTACTCCATAGGCAATAGCTGTCCCTAACCTCCAGAACCCGCCCCTACGGCCGTCCATTATCACTCTTGTGCTTCAGACGTTAAACCCCGAACTAACCAACATGCATGCAGATAATGACGCCGCATTTGAACTAGATCATTGTCGATGTACAATGGTACATAAGCCAGGATGGATCATGAAAAAAAAAAAAACAACCTTAAACTTAATATGTGTGCTGCTCTGCGATTTTAGACCTTACGACTGTAAGCCGTAAGGTCCAAAATCACAGACCATCACACGAATAGTTTGAATGATTTTTTTGTCTTAGGTCTAGATGCGTACGACACTTGCGGTGATCCGCAGAAGGCTGTGGACGCCTCATCATCATTACTTCAGAGATATGCCGTGGGAGCGAGCACCCCTGGCAACGCCAGTCTACTGTTCGGTAAAGGCTGCGTGTTTATCTCTCCGTCTAAGATATAGTCGGTTTAAGGGCCAGTTGCAAGAATTAGCTTAATCCTGCGCCAGCCACTAAGCAAGGTGCTCCGCTACAGCGGAGCACCTTGCTCAGTGGCTGGTGCAGGACTAAGCTCACTCATGCAACTGACCCCAGGTTCTTAGCCAGACTTTGGTGTTATTCATAACATACTGTTATTTGTAGCTTGTCCCCTTGGTTTGAGTACAGTAGCTTGTCAAGATGTGTGCAGTTTGAGGGTTCTTGCAGGACGTTTTCCTGTTTTCAGCTTTTGAATGAACACAAAGAAAAAGAAGCGTACACAGGCTACTTAGGTATGAACAGGATAAGTATATTTAGTCCATTTCTGTGTGTGTGTACATTTTGAAACACGCAAAAAAAAAAATGATAAAGTGTGTTGTACGTGCTCGTTCTAAGCGTGCTTCTTTCTTTGTTGGGAATTTCATTACAGCAGATGAGCACGACGTTTTTAATAACGAATAAATTGCCTGTTTTCATTTTAGGCATGATTTCCTGTATGCCAGACAAGTCGTGTAGGCACAAGCCAGTTATCACTCCCATAATGGTTCCTTCAGTCTGATGATGTTGATTTTACTCGATGTAGGAATACTTGGTCCAAGCACTACCAAAGAAGCCAAGGCGGTGTCACGGTTCATCGGCTCCCTTCCTTCCGGCAAGAGAGTGTTCCAGATGAGTGGATCCGCCAGCGGGAAGGAACTCAGCGACAGGACGTTGTACCCCAACTTTTTCAGGGTTGTTCCGCCGGACAGTAAACAGGTCAACGTAAGTGAACAAACCCGTCTGCTGGGGAAATAGAGCCTCATGAGCTTCCGCAGCAAGCGGGGCCTATTGAAGATCTATGTCTCTTGCTGGAACCATTTACGTTTAAGGTTGCCCCTGTAATAATGTCAACCCCAACTTCTTGAACCCGTTCGCCGAGACTGAAATCTATGCCACCGGTTGCGGGGGCTGATGAGGATCTGTGTCTCTTGCTGAAGCTATTTTGTTTTCGGCCATGGCTTCACTTTGACGACTGGGGATATTTGACCTTGAAATTGCAATCCAATCTCCAGTACATAATCTGCGTCCACTGGCAGTGAAGGGGTTAACGCTTAGTTCAATGCCGAAGAAAACGTTAACCCATTCAGCCCTGACGCACTACAGCAGGAGATGGGTCGACCATGATAATTCAAGGGTAGTGCCAGATTAGCTTGGCGCCTGTCGGCGCCAAGCTAATCTGGCACTACCCTTGAATTATCATGGTCGATCCATCTCCTGCAACTGGTGCAGTCATTAGATGACGCCTCCCAAATTTGGGAAATACGGCCGTCGGGCTGAATGAGTTAAACGTTTGGTACTTTTACACGTTTTGTGTCAACGCCAAAAGCCCCGGCTGTCAAAGGAACATGGATACAAAGCGATGTCAGCAAGAAGCACGCACAGATCCTCATCAGCTCCTGGCTCACCGGGATGCGTGTCTCTTGCAGATGGATTCTGTTCACGTTTTTTTCTTGGCAGAGATGATGTCATAAAGACAGTTGGTACGTGTCAATTTGCACTCTGAGCATATAAGCGTTACAGTTTGTAACCCATTCAGCCTGACGCACGTATTTCCCAAATTTTGAAGGCGTCATCTAATGACTATGCACCAGTTGCAGGAGATGGATCGACCATGATAATTCAAGGGCAGTGCCAGATTAGCGCCACGCTAATCTGGCACTACCCTTGAATTATCATGGTCGACCCATCTCCTGCTGTAGTGCGTCAGGGCTGAGTGGGGTGACAACTTTTGTAAATCAGGCTACAAACTGCTTTCCAAACGCCAATATAACAACGCTTTCATGTTGTCAAACGTAAGTTTGTTTGTGATTTTAAACCTTGTTGCCTGAAGACTGACCTCACGTACAGACCAGTGTACACATATTTCTCAGGTGATGGCGGAGCTGCTTGAACAACTTAACTGGAACTACGTGGCTGTTATTTACAACGACGACGACTACGGACTGTCGGCGGCTACAGAGTTACGACGCCTGTCGGAGAGCAGGGAGATTTGTGTCCGTGTGTTCGAAAGTTTGCCTTCGTCCACTAGCGCAAGCTTTTTCACAAAAGCCGAAACCATTGTGGGCCAGGTGAATTCTCTAGAGATATGCATCAACACAATAATGATGATGATGATAATAATAACAACAACAATACTGATAATAAAAATAATAACGATAGTCATTCAAATAAATATTTATAGAGCGGTTTTTTGTTGTTGTTTTTAAAGCTATAAGCGCTTTGCAAATCAAGAAGGGGGTCTCAAAAGGGGGTGGGGGAGGGAAGGGATGAGGTGGCCGGGTGAGTAATAAAACCAGAAAAAAACATGGTTTCGATTATATAAATTCTGCGACTCTTTCGTTTTCCTTTCTTCTTCTTTTTGCTGTGTAAGGACCCAAAGACCTTTGTGCATACACTCGTGTATGTATCATGAGAATGTGCTATTTTTGGCAGCCGTATCGGTTTTCATTTGTTTACTCGGTTGTTTGCTGTGTATTCGTATGTGGTTCGTCTGGAATGACAGCAACATGTTCAGTGAGCGTCCTTGGTATATCCGTTTAGGTTAAGACCCTTGCGATACGCGGCATCGTCATCCTCGGGAGCACAGACACTACCCAAAAGATGATGGAGAAGTTCAGGGACATGGCGGGACACGTTGAATTCATCCTTAGCGAAGCCATCGGACTACGAATGGATGTCCTGAAGACTACGTCAGATAAGAGCACATTCTCTAACCCAACCTGATCCATGACCCTTTCTGTGCTCTGTCTGCTGCCAAAGTGTCCTCGGGCCGACGTCGGCCTTGGCTGGCCCTAGCGGGCCAGCCAAGGTCGACGTCGGCCCGAAGACCTTGGGCTTATGTTGGCGGACAAGCTGGTCAGACAATATGAGCTTCAACGTATCAAAATAAGTTCAAAGAAAGTAGGTATAGATCAGGGGTGTATCGATCTAACAGTCAGATTGACGTCAAGTACGAGAGTGCCAGAGTAGATACAAATATTTTTTAACATCAAATTAGATCAAAATACGGTCTATAATCGTATTCAATAATACCGTCTTTAATTAAATCAAGGCACGAAACCCCCCCCCCCCCCCCACTAAACAACAAGAAAACAAAGAAATAAATAACCCAAAAGAATCTACGTCGGTCGGGTGGTGCTGCTCTTCGGCGGCGCGTCTTCCCCGGGAGGGCAGCCAGAATTTCTTCTAGTGGGACAATACAGTTGATTAAAATAAGAAAAGCAGGAAGCAATAAAGTAAGTTACAAGTTATGCCATTACACGTGTCCAAAATCCATTATGTCCATGTTATACAATGAAAATCTGGCTTTTCTCAAAAATGGACCTACGATATATTGTCTTTTGCTATATAACGGTAGAATTGTTGATAACAAATTGTATGGCGTTCTTCTCTCTCCACGCGGCACAATCCAACCCTCAGCTCGCGGAGCTCTGATTGCCTCCCCTCCATACTTGAATATAGCCGAGTATGACAGCTTCTGGAAGAGTCTGTGGGAAAACCGCACGGTCTTCATGCAACAGGCCGGCGCAAACAACTGGCTGGCCGCCTTCTACAAAGATAGGACACAGTGCGACACTGGTGACATGACCTGCTGGAATAATGCGGTGAATAAGCGCCATGATTTACAGGTACATGGTGCGACACCAAGCTGGCTGTCTCCCTCGATTTGTTACCGATGATCAACGGTAGCGAATCGCGGGGGACAACCAGTGTACTACTGACACTTCTTAGGACAATCTCAGTTCGTATTACAGTGACTGGAATGAATAAGAAATTAAGTCCGACTCGCTCTACGGAAATATTTAACCCATAATTAACCCCAAGACCGCTTTTCAAAAATGTTGGAGGCGTCACCTAGCGACTGTGTTGCACGAGATGGATAGACTATGATAATTCGAGGGTAGGGCCCAATGAGCTTGGCGCCTTCAGGCGCCAGGCGTATCTGGCACTACCTTCGAATTATCATGGTCGATGTACCTCCTGATGTAGGGCGTTGGGACTGAATGGGTTAAGTTTGTTAATAGATTGACAGCAGTCAGACAATGTTCTGGAATAAGATAAAAAATAACTGACTGACTTCTGTCAGATAGTAAGTTAGTTCGGGGTTTAACGTCCAAGGCGCCAGTGTGATAATGGGCGACCCTAGCGGGCGGGTTATGGGGGACAAGCTATTACCTATGGAGTACGACCTGAACGCTGATCAATTCGGCCGCACTGCAACAGACATGCTATCTGAACATACCCATCGTTTTGCCTGGACACTGTCAGTTTAAACACTGACATTATATTTACATAGCGAATGACAGAAATCAGTCTTGTAATATCCCAGTCACTATTCCTACACACGAGTTATGATCATCTGACTCATGTCTCTAATAACAAACATTACGTGTGCATATGGAGCGACAGGAGTCAGCCATTTTCTTTTGTTCCAGTCACTGTGCTTGGACGCAGGCTACCACATCATGGCGGCTGCCGCCGTGTTAGCGCTCATCAAACAGACGCACGATGTTGCCAACTGCGGGCAGGGGACTCCCATGTGTACCGCGTTCAGAGATGCCGTCACAAATCGCGCCCAGCTGCAGGCCACTCTTCAGGGGGGCGGGGTGTCACTGAACGGGCTGCCATTGCCATCGTCTCTGTCCGCAATGTTTAAGGACGTGCCAATCAGGTTTGACGCCCACGGTGACGTCACAATACATCCGGGTCAGCCGGAGTACGCGGTGTACAATTTCAGGCGGGCGTCCGGTGCGGATTTTGTTTTCAAGCAGGTAGGCCTACGTTAAATCAGACATTCGTGCAGCTGTCTAGCCAAGGCAGAGTCCAATATGTCATGATTTTGAAATTTGATAAGTAAACTTTATGTCTTATGTTTTTTTTTTTTTTTTTTTTTTTGTTTTTTTTTTTTTTTTTTTACGCGTAGTAGGCATCCGTCAGTCTCGAGAGACCATGGAGTAGCGCCCTTGAAAACTCATGTCACTTTGGTTTCATGTTGTTGAACAAACGCCTGCTGTGGCTGTATAGGCCCACACCCCAATGCACAAATGGTCATCGGGCCGGGCCGACGCTGGCCCGATGACCTTTGCGCATTGGGACGGGAATGACACTGAGTCCGTCGTACAGCGGCAGCGCTTGAAAAAAGACTATACCACGAAACGGTAATTAATAAAACTCAATAGCTGCGGAAGTGTCGAATAGCGTTTCCACCGGCAACGCTATACGACAATTTCGAAGCTAATAATGCCCCTTAACTCATTCTACCCCAGACACACCACAGCAAGATAAGGATCGACCATGATAGTTCAAGGGTGATGCCAGAATAGCTTGGCGCCTATGGGCGCCAAGCTATTCTGGCATCACCCTTGAACTATCATGGTCGATCTGTGTCCTGCACTAGAGTGCAGTCTTCAGAGGACAACGGCAAAATTTTGGGATTTCGGTGTTGGGGTAGAATGAGTTATAGACGATTCCGGTCATTGACGAGACGCGTCTTTTCCGCCGAAGGGTGTCGTCAGTATCCCTACAGGAATCATCGCGACAAAAACCGCTACCGACAGCCAAAGACTATGTTTAACCAACCACGTACTATCTTCCTAGCGGCTTAGACATACACACTTCATATTCCTTTAGTCATCTAACTCGGTAAACAACTGTATACAGAAACACCGGTTACTTCACCGAATTCTAAACATACTATACTAAACCAAACCGGAACACCGCTATACAACCACATTAATCTTACCACGCATACTGTCATGGTGTTTGATCGTCTTTGTAGGAACACGGCGTAAATGTGGCCCATGTCTAGCGCTCGTAAGCATATGATTTTGACATCCCCCCAGGTGGGCACGTATTCTGCCGACAGCGTGCACATGGAGACGGCACAGACGGAGTTCTATGACGACACTGACGCCGCGGTCACATGGTCCAACCTGACCGCAGCTCAGTGCCCAGCCAACCGTGACTGCCCATTGTGCCGACGGGACCTGACGCGTCACGTGATCTTCCAGGAGGGTCATTTCTACCTGGTTGCCATGGTACCTGTGTACTCCAAGGACCCGACCGACGCAATGGCCTGCGGCGACATTAACGCCTTCTCAGGGGCCGACCTGGTGCAAGCCGTCATTTTCGCCGTGAACGAGGTCAACAAAAAATCCGGGGTGTTTAGGGTGAGTGCTGGGCACAGCTCTGCTCTCAGTGCAAAAGGCAGAGAGTCCATTTCTGTGAAAATCTAGATTTTCATTGCATTACAATGAAAATCTCGCTTTTCACAAAAATGGACAGTCTTTTGCCAATGTAGGGCATGCAGATAATTATGCGGTCGGCACGACAATACAATTCCCAAATCAGTTGGAAATGTTGATTAAATGGTCTGTTCCCCAGTCGGACCAAAAAGACATGAAACAAATTCGCTACTTATCTTTTGATTTGCCAGAAGAGCGGCATTGCCGCTCTTCTGGCAAATAAAAGATAAGTGGCAAATTTTTTTCTCGTCTGTTTGTCCATTTTCCAGAGAACACAATTATTATTTTTTCTATTTAAAAAAACAACAACTTTTTTCAATTAAAAAATAAATAAATAAATAGTGTGTTGTAGTTGTCATTTTCAAGCGTGTTTCTTTCTTTCTTTCTTGGGATTTTCTTTGAGTGTCCCCCAGGGTGTTCTGGCGAACAACAGTGTGGGTCTGCTGGTCATCAACACGTGCGGCAGTCCACTTCTGGTAAGACAGCGGCTTCTGGACCTGCACTCCGGCAGACTGACGCTCCCTGACGGACGTAATACGTCATTCCTCCTGCGTTACGTCATGGGCTACGTCGGGGCGTATTACAGCTCCAGCAGCATCGCGGCGTCAGAAACTCTGACGTCAGTGGGACGCAGCTTCGTTGAGGTTTGTGGGTGGGAAAAACATTAAACCCTTAACCGCGGATAAAAACTGAAAAAGATCCAAATAAACATAGATCCTGGAGAACCCCGGTGTTTCTTGTTTGCCCCTTCACTGATTGTGTTCTTGCAATCATGATAAATTCAATGTCAAAGATCTACAGCCTTCAAAAGAACGTCGATACAAAATGGTTTCAGCAAGAGGCATAGATCCTCATGGGCCCCCGCAGTTGCGGGGGCTCATGAGGATCTATACCTCTTGCAGTTGTGTGGTGTTCATTCTTCGGCAGTCAATGGGTTAGTCTTTTGTTCTTGATGCCTATTTTTGGTCAGATTTACATCTGTGTTCTTATTCACGCTAGTGTCGGTCAGTGTGCAGCCGTTTCAGACGCGCTATTCGTGATCGCTCGTAGTGAAGGGGTTAACACCCTTGTGCATTGCAGCCATCGGTGATGTGAGCTGTCCGGGGACGAAGGGTGAAAATGAGAACTGAAATAGAAAAACGTTGAACGTTTTGGGCCTAACGTCCTTTCTCCACCACAAAGGCGATTTCAAAGACGGGGCACCAATATGGTCTAAACAAATTTTGAACCCAGGGCCTTTCAGACGAAAGTTGAACGCTCTAACACGCTCGGTGGTCCCGATAGCTGAAATAGAACTAAACTTTGTGTCTGATAGAGTGGTCAGCAATAACCTATGTCTTGGTCTGTGATTTTGGACCTTAATTCTCAAAGCCGTAAGGTCTAAAGTCACACGTTAGCACGGAGTCACACTCTGACATAACGTGTGTGCTTTACGATCCGTGACTGTTGACTGAAAGGTAAAAAGTGAAAAAACAACTTTTGTTTCGCACACGTTTCTGTTTCTTTTTGCAGGTGAGTGCGACCTCGACGTCTCCAGCGCTAAGTGATCGCACAAAACATCCCTACTTCATGCGACTTGTTCCTCCTGACAGCACGCAGGCTAAGGTGGGTGTGGATACACTTCAGTGATACTCTCCCCAACCCACCTCCCTCCAACCTCCCTGCAGATACCCTCTATCCCCGTCCCTGCCCACAGTGCGATATCACCGCGTTTTCATCGATACTTCAGCAACAAAGCAACCCCGAATGAGTCAATTTGTTTGATTTGAGTCAGTGGCTGAGACTGAAAAAAAGAAGAAAAAAAAAAAAAAGAAGAAAAAATAACATTATTAAAAAAAAAACACACACAAAACAAAACAAAGCAAATAAAATAAAGAAACTTAAAAGAAAGACTCAAAAACAAAAACAAAACCTAAAAACAACCAAACAACCCAACGGGGTTCACAATGACTTTATCCTCTGGCTGGTCTCATTTACGCCAATGACCCTCAATTGCCTGCGTGTTACAGGTGTTGCTGGACATCGCTGTCCGCCTGGGCGCCAACTACATCCAGGTGATCTACGACTCCACAACGGCCTACTCCACGGGGCTGTATCAGGAGCTGATGCAAGAAACTACCAGTGGGCGTTACGACATGTGTATAGCCCAGGCTATCGGCACTACCCCAAAACCTGAGGTTGGTGACATCCCGTTAACTCATTCTACCCCAGACACACCACAGCAAGATAAGGATCGACCATGATAGTTCAAGGGTGATGCCAGAATAGCTTGGCGCCTATGGGCGCCAAGCTATTCTGGCATCACCCTTAAACTATCATGGTCGATGCGTGTCCTGCGCTGCAATGCAGCCTTCAGAGGACAAGGGCAAAAATTAAGGATTTCGGTGTTGGGGGTAGAATGAGTTAACCTCTTCGCTGCCAGTGATCAAGGATTCCGCGTCTGAAACCGCTAGACACTGACCGACATTCGCGTGAAGGACACCGACATTATATGGGACCAGGCGCTAAAAACGTAGGACTAACAAGAGACATATATCCTCATGAGCCCCCCGCGACTGCGGGGGCTCATGGGGATTTATGTCTCTTGCATATGGGTAGGGTTCGCATTGCTTCGACAGTTAAGGGGTCACCACCCCTTCGTCACGACAATGAAGGAGTGATCTCCCTGGTTCAGCAGGATGGATGGGTGAAGACTGACTGCGGTGCGACTGATCGGTTGACTGACTGCCTAGCTGTTTGAGTTTTTATTTTGGTTACATAGAGAAAAAAAAGTGAGTGAGAAAAAAAAAACCCAGGACACATATCACAAAGGCGTAAAAGAAAAGAAAGGAAGAAAGTTCCAGTAAAAATAAAATACACCATTAACCCTTTCACTCCATTGGACGCAGACTGTGTTTTGAATCATTGTAATTGACGTCAAGATTCCGCAGTCACGTGCATTGATACAAACGGTTTCAGCAAGAACAGATTGGGCGTTTCTTGAAATCATTGTATATTGAACGTCAAAGATTTCCAGCAGTCAACGTAGCATTGATACAAACGGTTTCAGCAAGAGCAGATAGGGCGTTCCTTGAAATCATTGTATATTGAACGTCAAAGATTTCCAGCAGTCAACGTAGCATTGATACAAACGGTTTCAGCAAGAGCAGATAGGGCGTTCTTGAAATCATTGTATATTGAACGTCAAGATTCCAGCAGTCACGTACATGATACAACGGTTTCAGCAAGAGCAGATAGGGCGTTTCTTGAAATCGTTGCAAATTCAACTTCAAAGATCCCCAGCTGTCAAAGCAACATGGATATAAAGCGGTTTCAGCAAGAGGCTTAGAACCTCATGAGCCCCCGCAACTGCGGGGGCTCATGAGGATCTATACCTCTTGCAGTTGGGTGGTGTTCGGGTTTTCCCGGCAGCGACGGGATTACACTATTTTGCCACCACACAACCTAATCATTAACGACATCAGTTTGTTTCATTTCTATTCATCTGGCTTCAGGTGAGCGAGTACAAGTGGGTGGTGGACAAACTGCGTGACAAGAGTCACGCCAAAGTGGTGCTGGTGGTACAACACGCGGACGAGGTGAACAAGACCATGCACGCCATCCTGCCCTTGCTGACAGACGACAACTTCCTCTTTGTGGGCAGCGAGTCCTGGGGACGCAGGCAGCAGGTGAGTCTGATCAAATGTGTGGTAGTTTGTAATTTATTTCGCCTTGTGGACGCCCCCCCCCCCCACCCGTCCCCACTCCCCCCTCCTGCATCAAAACCGAACAACAAATAAATAAACAGAAATAAATAACAACGAACGAACCTACAGAAACAAAATCGAGACAAATATTTCAATCCAGTCAATAATAATGATGACCATCACCACCACAAAATAATAATTTTAATAATAATAAACATTTCAGATCCAAATTCACAAGTAACACTACCAACCGATCACGTAAAAAGCAATTTCGGACTTAAAGCATTTACTGCCAGTTTGCCAGTGGTCGAATAGTATGTCTCAATTTTTCATTAACTCATTCGAGACGTGCCGCTTCTGGATATGCGGCGTAAGCCGCGTATCCGTAGGCGGCACGTCTCGAATGAGTTAATTCCACGCTAAAGATCCCCAGCCGCCCAAGAAACATGGACACAAAGTGGTATCAGCAAGAGGCGGAGATATCAACATTGTGTCTGAATTTTGTGTTGGCAGGTCATAGATGGCAAGCCGAAGCTCGAGGGGTCTCTGGTGGTCACCCAGGAGCTTGCAGTGGACAAGGTCTTCCAGAGTGTCTTTCAAAGTCACGACCCTCAAGGTGGGATCAACCCATGGCTGAGGTACTGTGCCGATCAATGAATTTCTTGGCTGACTTGCATGGACTCTTTCAAAAGACAAAAGTCGCCCCTACTGAACCTAGGTCAAAAATGAAGCCATGGCCAACTCAGTATAAAGCTCACGTACATTGTCTGTCCGCAGGTATTTCTGGGAGAAACGAAAGAACTGCTACTACCCCAAAAGTTTCATGCGGCAGGGCAAGGCTGGCCAGTGCCCGGATGACGTGGCTCAGGACTACGTTCAGGACACATGGGCGCCCTTTCACATCAACGCGGTGTACAGTCTGGTGCTAGGGTTCCATAACGCTCTGTCACAGCGCTGTGGCGCACTAGCCAACACTAAATGTCCGGCGCTCAAGTCCGCAGACCTGGTGGCGGCTTTGAAACAGGTGAGGTGACACCTCAGTTATGTCAACATTGTCCTTTGTTAACCCTTTGGGTGTCGGTAGCGGTTTTAGTCGTGATGATTCATGCAGAATATCAGGGTGTTGTTATTCCTGCAGCAATCATCGCGGCTAAAACCGCTACCGACACCCAAAGGGTATTTATCTAGATTCATCTGAAGATGTAGTCAACTGAACTGTTTCTTTATCCTGAGATGAAATAAATAATTTTAACCCCAAGGCATTTCCCAATGTTTGGGAGGGGTCATCTGACTGTGAAAAAAATTATACAAGATGGATCGACCATGATAATTCAAGGGTAGTGCCAGATTAGTAGTCGATCCATCTCATGCTGCAGTGCCTCGGGGCTTATTGGCTTAAACCGAATGTATGTCTTTCATCTCAGGAGAAGACATGTGCCGGTCTGTGAATTTGGACCAAGCGGTATCGCCAGCAGCAGTCAAGGGGTTTAAATCTGATAGCGAGACCATTTACACTTGCACAACCCGGGCTGGAGCGTTTACACTTGGCCCAACCCGGGATGGAGCAGGGTAGAGTTCAACCCTGGTCCGAAGCAGGGTTGAATCTAAACCCCATTCCATTCCGCGTGATCATTGTGTATGGTGCCCAAATATCGAGGACGTGACGTCACTGGAAGGAATTTCAGTAACGTTGAGAACAGATTTCATAGCCTTGAAGTCGATTGTGCACATCGACAGTGAACATGAGATGTTTCTACGGCTTCTCATCTATGTCTGGGCTGAAGACGCTCATTATGTCATAATAAGCATCTTCAGCCCAGACATGGCTGAGAAGCCGTAGAAACATCTCATGTTCACTGTCGAATGCTTCACGATTTGCTTCCATCCGTCTTGAGACCGTGGCATAGAACCAACACTTCTGATAATAAAATAAGTGGTTGCCGAACTGACAATGTGAGAACGCTGTTAATCAAGAAGATAAAGGTCATCATAAAGGTCATGATAAGTTAAGTAAGAAAGACTTTACCTTTTAGTCCAGACTTTGATGTACGATTAGGTTGAATCTCGTGTTGAAAATGGTCTCTTTTTATGCCGCAATAAACAATACATAATAGAGAATAAAATAAAAAGAGAGATTGGGCACCATCCAACTGCAAAACCAAAGAACATCATTAGCCACGTGTTGTCTCGTGTAGGGCGCCATGACGCATTCCTAAAATTCTTTGTCGCGTCAACCGCGGTTCCAAACGCAAGTGTAAACACATGATCAACCCGGGTTGATCTCGACTCAGGTTCACCCGAGTTGCAAGTGTGAACGGCCTCAATAATACACAAATATCTGTCACGTAGAAATCAATGTCTTGATATGTACAGCATGGTCAGAAAAGTCGTCGTCCACCGTTTTCCTTATCTTTGTGTATACCTGAAAGATGTATGCTTTGAACCAATGTTAATTATAGTACAGTGATGTTTCAAAACTAGGTGGAGCTGGATCTGTACAGCACGGGCCGGAGCAACAAATTATTTGACACAAATGGGGATGGGCTGGGAGGATTCAAAGTCCTGCAGGTGGTCCGGGATCCAGCCTCAACAGACGTCACCAAGATGATCTACCAAGACGTGAGAGAGAGAGAGAGAGAGAGAGAGAGAGAGAGAGAGAGAGAGAGAGAGAGAGAGAGAGAGAGAGAGAGAGAGAGAGAGAGAGAGAGAGAGAGAGAGAGAGAGAGAGAGAGAGAGAGAGAATCACAGATCAGTTGGTTCCTTTACTATCAATGTTCGAAGACTGGTGGGTTTTTTTTTTTTAATGACTGTAAATTCAACGTCGACGATACCCAGTTGTCAAAGGAACGTGTATAAAAAAAGTGGTTTCAGCAAGAGGTATAGATCCTCATAAGCCCCGCAACTGTGGGGGGCTCATGAGGATCTATACAATTTGCAGTTGGGTGGTGTTCCAGCGTCTTCTCGGCAGTGAATGGGCCAATCATTCGCAAAACGTGTACTGGGTCTGTCACTTTTGACCTTAAGTTATAGCCCTAGGCCGTAAAAGTCATGTCTCCCCCCCCCCCCTCTTCTCCTGTACCAGGTCGGGACATGGACCCAGGAAGGACTGATCCTGAAGAGAGCAGACCTGAAGTTACCCGGAGGGGCAGCGTTCCAGTCCCTCTGTCCTAATGAGCTTGAATGCAAGTGCGTCACCAAAGCGGCGTCTGCCGATTCAAGGTAAAGTCCAATGAATGCATTTGATTCATCTCAGCACATTTGTACCTCAGCATCTTATTGTTTGGCGATACGAGGAAATACATTCTTAGAGATTCATTTACTTAATTCAAAATAAATATTCACAAATGTTACTGATAGTTGTTAGTTAACTCTTCCAAGACCGAAATCCCCAAATTTTGCCGTTGTTTTCTGAAGACTGCATTGCAGTGCATGACACAGATCGACCATGATAATTCAAGGGTGATGCCAGAATAGCTTGGTGCCCATAGGCGCCAAGCTATTCTGGCACCCCCCTTGAATTATCATGGTCGATTCTTATCTTGCTGTGGTGTGTCTGGGGTAGAATGAGTTAAAGTAATTACAAACCAAGTTACCCGGCGGTGCCGCCAGAAACTATATTTTTACCACTGATTTCAAAGACGAAACATTGAAACAGGAATTACAAAATTTGACCTCATTGGGGTATGGATCCCTTGAACACCTATATCTGACAGCTTATCCTTCACCCCCCGCCCCTCCCACTTCACTCCATCCACCATGTCACCACTCATTTTTAACCCTTATCATTCGAAATACACCAGTGTGTGAAATAAGTTTGACTTAAATAGTTCAAGGGTAGTGCCATAATAGCTTGGCGCCTGTAGGCGCCAAGCTATTTTGGCACCACCCTTGAACTAAAGCCATTGGTCTATATCCTTATTTGTAAGTACTATAATGTAGCTTGCATATGGGCAGTGTACAAATTTGACACTTTTAGCGTCAGTATGATATGGGTTAAACCCAGTTCGCGACACAGTCGCATTTCCCAACCTTTGAAAGTGTCACCTAGCGACCGTACCAGTTGCAGGAGATGGATCGAGCATGATAATTCAAGGGTAGTGCCAGATTAGCTTGGCGCTATCAAGCGTAGTGCTATACATGTAGTGCGTCGGGGCTAAATGCGTATGATAAAAAACAGACAAAAACTATGGTTTCAGTGTAAGCTTTTCCCCCATTTCATCAGGCTGCCGTGCGCAGGCCAACAGCGGCTGACGTCGGCCCGATGACCTTTTACGCATCAGCGCCGGTCAGTTGCTTAGTCCTGGGCCAGCCACTAAGCAAGGTGCTCCGCTACTGCGGAGCATCTTGCTTAGTGACTGGCGCAGGGCTCCCTCGCCAACCTTAATTAAATGTACTGTGTTTCTATACTGTGACAGCTCTCTTGAGGGTGCCACCGAAGATATCTCGCTGCCCGTGACTGTCGGCGTTGGCGTCAGCCTATTCGTCATTATTGTTATCCTAGTTATCGTTATTTTGATCACGCGTCATCGCCGAAGAAGAGGTAAGAACTACGAACATTTCAGAAACGCTTGTTTCGGTCATCTAATGCCAGTTCCCATTCACTCTTATCGGTAGGCCACCCAGGACACGCTGCCCTAGGAGAGGGAAGAGCGAGTTTAAGTTTTGTGAGCAGCAAAATTTTCATTGTAATACGCTAAACAATCTCGCCTTTCACAATTAATGGGCTCACTGTCAAGTTCGTGTTTGTGAGTTTCACTGCAATGCGACTAACAATCTCGCATTTAACCTTTTCATCCTGATACACCCATTGCTTGAAATAAATTTGACTGATAGTTCAAGGGTGGTGCCAGAAGAGCTTGGCGCCTCAGGCGCCAAGCGATTCTGGCACCCCCCTTGAACTAAAACAGTTGATCTCTCTCTTAATCTGTAATGTAGCCAACAGAGGACAATAAGCAAATTTACAAAATCAGCATCAGAATGTAATGGGTTAACAACAGAATGGACTTACTGTCGTTTGCCCTTCTAGGGCGCTCGGGAATCTTGTAATGTTGTCTTCTTTGATGCAAGTCATGTACGGTTCTACCTTATCCCTTTTCATACTGAGGCTAAAAGCTTCAAATTTGTACACCGCCATATGCAAGCTACATTATTGTACTTACAGTTAAGGATATATACACCAATGGTTTTAGTTCAAGGGTGGTGCCAGAATAGCTTGGCGCCTAGAGGCGCCAAGCTATTCTGGCACTATCCTTGAACTATTTTAGTCAAACTTATTTCGCACACTGGTGTATTCCGAATCAGTGATAAGGGTTATACAATCAACCAGTCAGTAACCTGCTTTGTCTGCTTTTCACTTATATATATATTCTTCCATTTGCTGTTGATGATGATAGTGATATTTTTTTTTAAAATTCCAGCGGGTAATCAGCAAAAGCAGAATCTGCACGAGGTTCGGACAGGTAGTACGTACACTATTTCTTGTTTTAACACATAATTTTATCATCTCTTACAAATACAGACAGATCGAGTATCTTGGCGCTGCTATTATAATATAATAATAACAATTATATAGTTCTTGTAATGAGCAATATCCCCAAGGCACTGCAGATTGAAATTATCTTTCTCTAAAATTGACAACAACAAAAAACCAAAACAAAACAACAGACCAATGCAGGTTACGATGCAACATACATCGACAAGCACACAAACACGTACACTCCACTCTCTGTGCAGGTACAATCAGAAATACAAAGGCCACATGACTTACACCAGATCAACTCATACATACATACATTTTTTTTGTAACGCGCTTAGAGCCAAATGCTCCTGGGGATTCAGCGCGATATAAATGCTCTTTATTATTAACCCACGTTCACTTCCCCTTGCCCACCAAAAGTGAGGTTTCGTTTGCAACAAACAACTACCTACAACGAACGGAAGCGAAGTCATGACGGATACCCAGCATGTACCACAAGCAAGACAACACTTCAAACGTCTCCGAGAGGCACAGATCCTCACTGACTCAGCCCCGTGTGCTGATGAAGATCTATGCCCCTTGGAGATGTTTTGAGTGCTGTCTGTGCGTATGGCGTTAATTGGTTATTGCTAGTCGTTCGCTGCAAACATAAACTCACTAATCTCTACGACTACAATCAGGAATGCAAAAGCCAAAAATGCCTTCGGCCAGAACAACCCAGCTTCTCATTCCCTTACGCGCCAATCTCTATGCATTCACAATCTGAGAAGCAAAAGCCCAAAAAAGTTGGAAACGCCATATGAACCCAGATTCACTATTCCTTACACACCAATGTCTATGTAGGTACAATTTAAAATGTTAAAGCGAAATGGGAAACGCCAGATTAACCCATGTTTACATTTCCCTACGCACCAATCTCTATGTAGGTACAATATTACTTTCCCTGAAGCTCGTGTCATTTTGGCGTATTTCACCATCTGACGACTGATAACGTGAAGGGCAAGATTGCCAATATCACCTGTCGGTATTCCATTCTAGCACACGCCTGCCAAAACCACTACTCTGCCGATATGACCTACAATACCACGACTATGATCTCCAAGAACAGTCTGCCACCACGTGACCGGAGTGGGTCACACGACACATACGACAAAAACTGGTCACGTGACAGGAGCGGGTCTCGTGATGCATCCAATGGGAGTTTCGGCGTGGCTATGTCCAACAGAGGTTAGTGGTAACCGTTTGGCCTGTCGCAATGATTCCTGCAACGTGTTAATATTTTCGATTCAAATCGTCTGTGCTGATTCTATGTACTAATTTCGACCATAAACAAAATTAACTAATTCAAGCGCCTCGCATCAATCCGGCGCTGCGAAAGCCCGTGTTGCCTCCTGCAGTACTGTGAATCACCGCGACAAACCCAAATTCAGCGACCAGCAGACATTTGCATTACCATAGGTTTACACCTACCAGAAACATTGGCGCATACTGATTCCAATAGTTGGGTTTGAATTTTATTACATTCTACCCCAGGACCGAAATCCCCAAATCTTGAAGTTGCTATCTGAAGGACTGTAATACAATTCTAGAGACAGATAAAGCATGATAATTCAAGGGTGGTGTCAGAATAGCTTGGCGCCTATGGGTGCCAGGCTATTCTGGCACCACCCTTGAATTATCATGCTCGATCCATGTTTCGTTGTGGTGTGCCGGGGCTGAATGAGTTAACGTGTACAGCTAAATGGACCAAAGGTATTGACACATAAGCCCCGAGTTTTGGAAATGTTACTTAACAACTATGTGCCACTTGCAGAAGTTGGATTGACCATGATAATACAAGGGAAGTGCCAGATTAGCTTGGCGCCTTTATGCGCCAAGCTAATCTGGCACTACCCTTGAATTATCATGGTCAATCAGTCTCCTGCTGTAGGGTGTTGGCGCTGAAAGGGTTAAGACCTTTTTCTTTATAGATTCCATTAACTCATACTTCTGCGCAGCGATTTAGAAATTGCACGCGCACAAAAATATTTATTCTTCGCTCCCTGCTAGGTTTGCAGAGGCTAATCTAAGCTTTTTCCGGCAAATATCCAATTATAATCCGTCCATTTTATCTAAAAATAGCGAGGTCCTCTTGGTGCTAAAACATTCCCAAAGTTTACTAGCCATTCCAACAATTTCTATATATTTTTTAGCCACTGAAAAAATTCTTAGGTTTACCAGCCATTTTGAATTCATTACTGAATTGATCAAATTGCGTAGATGCCCTTTGAGGTGTAATTCACAGTTTTGGAGACAGATCGACCACGATAGTTCGAGTGGTTTCAGAATAGATTGGCGCCTACAGGCGCCAAGCTATTTTGATACCACCCATGAACTACCATGGTACAGGTGCCAAGCCTTTCTGACCCCCACCCCTACTGAACTATCAAGGTCGATTTACATCCTGTCGTAGCTTGTCTGGGCTTTATGGGTCAATTATCAAATTGTACCCAGGTTTGCCAGCCATCCCTAATGCTCATGACGAAGGGTGTTCATGCGGGAGCCGAGGCAAGGAGGTGAAGGACGTGCCAGCTGAGTGTCCCTACGCCAACCCCTACGACATGCCCGCAGGACGCGGGTCTGCCCACACGTACGACATGTCCAAAGTCTAAAGCTCAGCTTCACGACGTGCATGGACTGAAACCGACGGCCCGCAGCTGGGGTCAGGCGCATAAATAGGCTAAATCATGCGCATGACAACTCCTCTACAGGAGCATCTTGCTTAGTGACTTGCCTAGGATTTAAGTTCACTTGAGCAACTCCGGCCAAGTCAAAAGTCCAACTCTACTGATGTACAACAAACAGGCTCACGGCTTTGGGGCCAGTTGCACGAGAGAGCTTAGTCCTGCGCCAGTCACTAAGGTGCTCCGCTGTAGCGGAGCACCTTCCTTAGTAGCTGGCGCAAGACTAAGCTTACTCATAAAACTGACTCCTGTGCCATTTCATTACAAGACAGAACTAAGCCAGAAGTCTCAGCCCACGGCAACAGTTGGCCAAGACTTCTGGCTTCCGTTGGTTCCATTAGTCCAGCAGAACAATCACTACCCAACAGTACAGAAGGCTCTTCATTTTTCCGAAGTCTGCATCTAAAGAGTTTGGTTGGTTGTACATTGCTTAACCCAGTTTAGCCCCAAGGTCCCATTTCTCAAATTTTGGAGGTGTTGCCCAACGACTGTGTACCAGTTGTGGGAGATGGATTGATCGTGATAAGCGCCAAGCTCATCTGGCACTACCCTTGAATTATCATGATCAATCCATCTCCTGCTGCAGGGTCCCGGGGCTAAAAGGGACAGCAAAAAAAGGCGTTCGCATATCACGAGGCATCTAGCAAAAGACAAACACGCAAAGCAACGATTACACTCCTTGCACCTGACCGCATCGGGCTTTAACTGTGCTTATAAATGTTTGCTTTCTTCTAATCCATATTCATTCCATATTTACTACTGACAATACCTGTTGTATAAACTTATATTCCCCAGGATCAAGCATCTCAACACAGTCAGAAAACTGTCTGCAACAAATACTGCTGACAGTATGTGTATGGGTCCTTTGTGTACTATCTTAGAGCTTTATGACGTAATTACAATGCCAAATGTCGAAATTCATCGTTTGGAGGGCGTCTTGATTTTGTACCCGAGTTGCGGATGTATTGTCTGAATCGGCCTTGTTTTGAATTAATATGCATATTTATGAGCCTACGTCAGTCACAAGGCAGAACCCGGCCGACTATCAGTGTATCGCAATACTGCAGGTCACCCGTGTGGTGTACACACGTGTCGGTGTACACGTGTACTCATGTTCTCCGGCATCCTTTTGACGTAATTTTTCACGAGAAAGTAGAATAAACCTTCCATACTCGCTATGCTGTGTCAAAATTACAATGCGGGTTCCGCTCGACCTGCTAGTATTTACTAGTAACGATCGTGCTGCGTCGTGCACCGAGGGCGTGGCTTGGTTGACTCGCAAAGCGCGCGTGCGTCAACGGTGCCTAATTTGGCCTTTGATCTTTACCCCTCGGAAACACGCACAGTCTTCCATCATTGAAACAGAACATTGGTATTTATACCCACTTTCCGCACTGCAGTCTGAATTTCCCATCTCACACATCGAAAGTCTACGTAACTGAAAGCATAATTGGAAACGACAAATGCACCATTGCAGCAGAAACACTAGTACCTCTCTGAATCGCGTGAATGAGAGCCCGCACAGACAAAAACATGTTACGACCAGCGATGTGCAACTTTGACACACACCGTAATTTTCAGATCTTTGCAGCATAAAATGTGATAACTAGCTCGTAACTATATGACAAAACAGGTTTAAAATCTTGCGAAGTCAGTAAGAGATAAATTCTACTGAAGATCATGAATTCTGAAAATCACTAGCGCTCGCGGAAGTATATGAAGATCGACAAAGACCGTAGATTACTTACTGATTCAGCAAGAAAACGACACATTTCGGGTGGGCGGTCAAGCCAAGGTCTTGCTTTACACGTTGCCACATGTTCATATTCCCTTGTCTGGTGTCAATTCTACTTAGGGGTATCTTTGTTTCTCTTCCTTTTTCTTCTCTTCAATTCTGAGTCCGTCATTGTCGGCGCGAGTCGACTGATGCTTTCTTTTTTTCTTCGCTGGTTCATCCGCTACTCTTGTCGCCGATTGGTTATAATTATGCAGATGACCTAAGGTCGTATAGAATAGTTATGACATCAGCTACCATCGCCTATCAGAAGCAACCTCTTGACGTATCCGTCAGAAGATTCCGGTGGGCCTCTTTTCGCTTTGAACGGACGAAAGAATGCATTTGGTGGGACAATAGGTTGGTCACTGTCGTGGGTTCGATTACTGAAGCCCAGCAAAAGCATTTTGCGAAATGAAGCCTTTTAATGTCGAGCGTGCCCCTTTAAAGAAGCGAAAATCCTATGTGAAACTTTATTAACCCGTTCAGTGCCAGCTGATGCAGACTGCGTTTCCTCAATCTTCGTTAATTCAAGACCATAAAACCACTAGATGTCCCATGAACGTGGATTCAAAGTGGTGTCAACAAGAGGCATAGATCCTCATGAGCCCCCGCATCTACAGGGGCTCATGAGGATCTATGCCTCTTGCAATTGTGTGGTGTTCATCTTTTCTCCGCAATCAACGAGTTAAGCGACATGATATGCTTTGCCGTGATTATGCCACTGTTGCTTTTAACCCCACCACTGCTACTGACGATACCCTTCGGCGGAAAAGACGCGTAAGTACGCGTCTTTTCCGCCGAACGGTGTCGTCAGTAGTAATCAAGGGGTTAAACAATTTCATTTGCCGATTCTGTATTTGTTTTGTACGTCTTGCTAATCTAATTCATGATTCACTTACTATTCATTAAAAAATCATCTTTTTTATATTTTCAATAAAACTTGGTCGTTCCTACATCGTTTCCTTTTTCTTTATACTGCATGCCAAGTGACTCCTCTTGGAATAATACTGTTTTCTTGTTTCCCTTGCAGCACAGCATTAACCCCTTCCTTGCCAACGCTGGAACTCATGTCTGAAACCACCATTTGATTCACGGTCGAAAATTCTCGACAACCTGAGGCACAAACCATGTTTAACTCTTTCAAAGGTAACCGTCCCCCCCCCCCCCACACACACAAAACAGATCTGTGAAAGTGTCGTATAGCCTTACCGCCGGCAGCTACTGATGCTGGGCACCTGTAAATGACAAATTTTGCATTGCATGCCCATTAGGCTAGTAACATTTAGCAGTCATCGTAACTCATTCAACCCCAAGGCCGTAGTTCCAAAATTTTGGAGGCGTCATAACGACTATGCAGCAGTTGCAGGAGATGGATCGACCATGATAATTCAATGGTAGTGCCAGAATAGCTTGGCGCCTGAAGGCGCCAAGTTAATCTGGCACTACCTTTGAATTATCATGGTCGATCTATCATCTGCTGTAGTGCGTCGGGGCTGAACATATATCCACATATCTGACACCTGGCAGTGAACGGCAATTTTCACAAACAAGCGTCAAGCAAGCAAAAGTCATCAGGCCAATGTCGGCCCGATAATCCTTTGCGCACTTGGTGTGCTCTTCTAAAAGGTAACGGACCATTTTTTGTTGTTGTCCAGTGTTGACAAAACATAATGCCAGCTCGATTTACTCTTGGTTACCTTATTAAAAACTAGCAGACGTGCCTCAACAAACACCACCACCAGCAAGGTTTGGTCTCGTGACTTTATTATCCATTGATTAGAAGAGAAAAATTGTAAAGCTGGCTTGCACCAAGACCAAAAAAAAAATAAAATACAAAATCGATACAAAATGGTTCTACCACCGCGCTATAACTGCGTATTTTGTATTTAGCCTGTAATATGCCGCTGACGTGAGATTCGCGCTGGGTAGATCTAGAATAAAAATAAAAATAGGAAAAAGTATGTAGAATGATAGAAATACAACTTAATATGCACACACATTGTTTAACCCCCAGCCCAATGCGCATAAGGTCATCGGGCCGACGTCAGTCGCCGTTAGCCCGCGCAACTGCTGTGCGCGGGCCAACCGCGGCCGACGCCGGCCCGATGGAGACTGCTACTGAGGATACTGCTCGGCAGAATAGACATGATTGATTGATTGTACATTGCTTAACGTCCCGACAGCAACAAGGCTTTCTCAGGACGTGCCTGCACTGCTTGTGAAAAAAAAAAAAAAAAAATAAACAGAACATTGAATGTATGTCGCCAGCCGGTCAAATACATTAAATAAACCTAACACATGGGCCTAAATAAAGCTAAGACCATTTAGCAACACACATCCAATATCAAGAGCTACAGGCAGTGCAGACAGTAGGGAGAGTTTTAAAAAGGCAAATACAGGTGAAGGGTTTTTAATTGATTGATTGTACATTGCTTAGCGTCCCGACAGCAACAAGGCTTTCTCAGGACGTGCCTGCACTGCTTGTGAAAAAAAAAAAACTAAACAGAACATTGAATGTATGTCGCCAGCCGGTCAAATACATTAAATAAACCTAACACATGGGGCCTAAATAAAGCTAAGACCATTTAGCAACACACATCCAATATCAAGAGCTACAGGCAGTGCAGACAGTAGGGAGAGTTTTTAAAAGTCAAATACAGGTGAATGGACCTCGGGTAGACAGAAACACATGCCCCAGAATAGAGAGAAAAACTCACCCTGTGGGGCTGACCAGGGTGACCCTGGGAACTAAAAAGTACCTAACCCCACCCAAGTCCCCCAGGGCAGACCCGGGTGGGGAACAGGTGAAGGGACAAAGGGTAGACAGAAACACATGCCCCAGAATAGAGAGACAAACCCACCCTGTGGGGCTGACCAGGGTGACCCTGGGAACTAAAAAATACCTAACCCCACCCAAGTCCCCCAGGGCAGACCCGGGTGGGGCGGCTGAATAGACAGGCAACTACGCGGCTTTTCAGCTGAACGGTATCATCGATAGCAGTCAAGGGATTAAAGCATCAGACTCAACACAGGACGTGTTTACATTTCTATTGCTGACAATAATCAGACAAAAATAAACGTAAATGGTACAGGTCTATTTATAGAAGCGACTTTTTAGGACGGGTCGGTGTGGGGCGAATTTAATAGCATGCCCATGATGTCAAAGGCGGGCAGGCTAAACCTCCAACAATTGAAGTAACAAGATAAAAATTACGTCATGTCTAGTTACGCTAACCTCGCTGCTGAACGTACATTTGGCGCGAAGCGCTTTATGTGCGTATGTATGTAAACAAGAGATTCTCCGATATTTCTGTATACACAAGCTTGAAACTTGGCGAAATACTTTTTTAAGTGGGTGGCTAAGAGAGCCGCCGAGAATGAGTTCGTTAGCCAGTTTTGTATCCTTTCAACTTCTTTAGTAAAAAAAAATTCTTTTCAGAAAAGAATTAAAACAATAAAAAAACTTCTAGAGAAAGTCAGACAGTGGCGGTGACTAAAAGAGGCAACTCCGTCACCACGCTGACACTAACATAATACTCTAAATATGACGTCTTTCTCTCTCTCACGCGCGGCTCAAACTCTCTCACACAAACATGCGCGCATCTCCAGGAGGAATAGATCCCCATGCGCCCTCCAGTGGTTTGTTTGCCAAAAAATCCAAATTTTTTCTCTCATAGAACGTGGGGGGTTGGGGAAGGGGTATGGGGATACTCTTACTCACCCCCCCCCCCCCCCACTAATTTTCATTGGGGCATGGGGCACCCCCCCCCCTCCCCCCGATTCCTACGCCACTAATATGTGTGCGGTGTTGGTCAATGTCCCTTCTATGCATACATTTTTAAACTGTGCCCAGTGTCATATCATACTTCGGTGTATTCCTTTGCAATGCCAATTCCCGAGAGGTATATTCCCGAGTATGAAATGTGAAAACTCCATGTTAAGTGCCATCCCTGATGTCACTCATTTTTCTAACTCTAAGAAGCGTTCAAGCATAAAAGTGACCAAATGCTTTTTCTTGAGAACGCGTGGGACCTTGTACTGAATGGTGGAGGCATCAGAACTGCTGAGGATGAAATCCCGGAGCTCCACAAAGGCATCGCGCCGAAGAAGGTGCACCTGAATCGTGTCAATGCTTCCTTTGGTCCGGAAAGACGAGTAGACAAAGCTTTTCTGGCATAAATTACCATCCACCTAGGAATAGAGATAAATGACAATGTTACGTTTTTGATGATCCCTAAGAAAATAATGAATGTAAAAAGAAAGAGTTCCAGAATAACGTCACAACAGTTCAGTAAACTGTACAGACATACCAAGGGGAATTACTCAGCACTTGAAAAACTGTCCAATGCTGCGTAGTTCCCTTGGTACATGTACTGTGTCTACCAGCGCTTGTCTGACCTATAAATTGAAAAGACAGAAAAAGAGTCCACGGACTAAGCATAAGCCATGGCCAGCAAGAGACATAAATTCTCATAAGCCCCTGCGAATGCAGGTGCTCATGAGAATTTATGCCTCTAAGATGCAACAGGCTGGCCGAGGGTCTATTCTGTTTGAACCGAAAAGCTGAATTCAGCTTTCTGGGATTTTGAAAAAGCTAAATCAGTCTTCTTGGCTGAAGACTGTCACCCATGTACATGTAGTTTGTTTGTGGAAGTTAGTACACCGTTTTTCCCTTGTTTTGCAGAAGCATGTTAACCCCCCCCCCCCTCCCCCCAGATCACTGCCTTGCTTTTAGACCATCAAAATGAAAAATCAAAGCAAAACAAAACAAACCAAATTCTCTGCACACACAACCATGAAAACCATATATACATGTGCATTAGCCCATATCATACTCGGGCTAAAAGCTTTAAATTTTGTACACTGCTATATATGCAAGCTACATTATAGTACTTACAGATAAGGATTTAGACCAATGGCTTTAGTCCAAGGGTGGTGTCAGAATAGCTTGGTGCCTAGAGGCACCAAGCTATTCTGGCACTACCCTTGAACTATTTTAGTCAAACTTATTTCACACACTGGTCTATTCCGAATGATAAGGGTTAACTGTCTTTGCGACTGGCTGTCCACATTTTAAACATCGAACTGCCATCACTGCATGTTTACCTGACGATCGACTGTCGGTTATTGTACCTAATAGGTCATGTAGAAAATTGAAACAGAGCTCAAAACAGAAATAAAAACAATATCAATTTATTACCATCTGTTTCTGTGATTGTGAAAGGTGAACTTCGCCTTCTTTCTCTGTGTGTTCCAATTCCAAGAAAAGATGGTAGCACGGCTTATCTGAATAAAACAAAAACCCTCAAGTTTACAGTTGGTTACCTGCAGAAAAAGATCATGTTGTGTTAACTTCCATTGAATGGCAGATGTGTGAGATGCCTTTAAGTTTCACGGATTAAAACAGATTTTAAAACATGATAATAATTACATTTCAACAGTAGTGATCTTATATTAAATGAAGAGTTTGTATTCCAAAATAAATAAATTAAACAAAAAATCATACTGGTGCAAAGACATACCCTGAGGTGTGAATCCAGCCTCTTCCACAGCTATACTCTCAGCACAGCAGTAATCAACCAGAGTGACACCAGTCCACTGTGACACCGCCTCACTCAGAGCCTCGTAGAACATGGATTCTGACGTCTTTTCCCCTCGCACGTCTAGGTACTGTCCAATCCTAAAAAAGAAAGACAGAAAAAAAGAAGTACAGCAGAACCTGTTTTGGGAGACCACCCACTATGAGAGATCAACTGTCATAATGGTCATTATTTAGATGACACTTTCTGGCTTGCTACTGCTATACTTCTCTTAAATCACACTAAACTTAACCCATTCGCTGCTGGAAAAATGCAAATATCACCCTACTGCAAGAGGCAAAGAATTTCATGAGCCACCGCAGACCGTCTGAGACGCGAGGGCTAATGAGGTTCTCTGCCTCTTGCTGACCATTTATTATATCGATGTTCCTTGGACTGAGAGATTATTCAGTCTTGAATCGGCCCTGCTTTCAAAAAGATAATTTTTCATCCACTTGCAATGAAGAGGTTCAACAAATCATTTTCATCACCTGATTTAAAAAAAATGAATTATGCACCATGACACAACACATACCTGTACATGAATTCCACAACTGGACACTGGTTGTAGAAGTCCGTCACTCGAACCACATCCCCCAGCTGATATCGACAAAGGCCTGACACATTCGTCAATACAACTGCATACTCCTTGCCCAACTCAATCTGTCACAAAAAAACATAATTAGTTTCTCAGTGCACTAGAGGTCATATGGGACATTTAGGCTGCTGTTGGCCCACGCACAGCCACAAGCATGCCAGCGGCGGCCGACGTCAGCCCCATGACCTTTACATACAAGGTTAGACCTGACACATTTGTCTGAACAGCTTTGTACACCCTGTCCAACTCAACCTGTTATAAAGAGACAAACAGTTGCTCTTTGAGAAAAGAAATAAAACCTGCCGATCCCCTTGTGCATGCAGCCCCTGGTATTATAAGCAATACCAGTGGCTGCACACACCAGGGGTTAACTCTTTCGTGGCGTGTCACAACTGGATTCGAGGTGTAAACTGCAAATCCAGATGTGACGCGTCTCGATGTGTAAAGGAGCAAGATCAAAGCTATTTTTTCAACATGACTGTACAGAGAGTTTACAAATTATAAAGCAGGTGCAACTATGACAGACGAAAGGATAACATGTCAACTGTCATGAGACTTGTGTGAATCTGATATTTCCTTTGTCCTGACAACACGAGTCCACAAAATATGCAATGTGTTTAATAATAATTTATTATTAAACACATTGCATATTTTGTGGACTCGTGTTGTCAATAATAATAATACCGATCATTATTTTAACAAACACATACACACGCACTGAACACAAAAAAATAAAACATCAGTCTGCCTATCACAGAGTCAGTCCGCCATTCTGTCCATCAGAAAGTAGATTCTGTATGATCAACAATCAGTTCAACATTTGGTCAGCTAACCAGTCAGCCTGACAACCAATCTGCTAGTCAGCCAGTCAGTCTCAATAATTGAATAATATTATAGTGACCCAGTCTATTATTCTGGAATTTGTGGCTTGAAGCTGCAAGGTCCAAAATCACATACTATCAAACATAAAATGCATCCTACATTGCATATAATATATTATCTTATTTAATCCCTTGGTTGCTAGTGATCACGAATTACGTGTCTATAATGCCTGCACACTGACCAACATTAACTTGAAGAACACAGAAATGGCATAAAACTGGCATAAAGAACACATAATAGCAAAAAGAACACAGAATAAGATAAGTTAAGATAAGTTAACCCATTCAGCCCTGGGACCCTGCAGCAGAAGAAGAATAGAGCATAATAATTCAAGCGTAGTCCCAGATGAGGTTGGCGCCTGCTCATCTGGCACTACCCTTAATTATCATGATCAATTCATCTCCTCCTCACGCTGGGACCATATGGCGTTGAGGCACGTCCCCTGGGTGGTCCCCGTGAGAGGGGTGCACCGAATGAAATAAGGTGCCGTGAACCAACATGGTCTAAGGGAAGGTGACCCCGACAGAAAACCCCTGGTCCTCCTAGTAAGGGGGCTGGGCGTGGGGGTAGCTTCCCCACCCTGCAAATAAGGAAATAGCTACAAAAACGCCGACGAAAAGACAAACAGCAATTTCTTTCCTGGAGGAGGAAGGTTCTTCTACCAGAAGATTTATGACGTCCTGTGGTGAAAGCCGGAAGACTTCGGAAGCCACAGGACCAAGCCGCCTCTCTCTATCCAGGGACACAACCATGGGCACATGGAATGTCAAGACCATGTACCAGAGCGGCAAGACCGCCCAGATAGCAGCGGAAATGCAAAAGTACATTTCCCTGCTAGGTATCAGTGAAGCCAGATGGACGCAGTCTGGCTAGAAAAGGATGTTAAGTGGGGAGATGATTCTGTATTCAGGTCATGAAGAGGAGAATTCCCCCCATACAGAAGGAGTAGCATTCATGCTGTCACCAGTGGCACAGAGAGCGCTGATGGGCTGGGAACCTCTTGGGCCAAAAATTATCACAGCAGCCTTTAGAACCAAGAAAAAGATCAAGCTGAACGTCATCCAGTGTTATGCACCCACTAATGACAGTGAAGAGGAAGAGAAACAAGAGTTCTACGACCGACTCCAGAGTGCTGTGGACAAATGTGCGGAGCGAGACATCACCATCGTCATGGGCGATTTTAATGCCAAAATAGGGGAGGACAACACCGGATATGAAGAGGTGATGGGGAGACAGGGACTAGGGGAGATGAGTGAGAACGGGGAGAGGTTTGTAGACTTTTGTGCTCTAAACAGATTTGTCATTGGAGGCAGCATCTTCCCACACAGAAGAATACACAAAGCAACCTGGGTCTCACCTGACCATACTACAGAGAACCAAATAGACCATATCTGCATTAGCAAGAAATTTAGAAGATCCCTTCAAGATGTTCCGAGTGAGGAGGGGAGCAGATGTCGCCTCAGACCACCATCTGCTTACCTTAACCCTCTTCTGCATAGAGTGCCCGCCAGCGCCCGCTGAAAACACACAGTGTTTGTGCATAGAATGCCCGCTGAACCACGTGTATACTGTGGAGGCTGCCATGTTTACCATGGTAATAGAAATCTTGCGAGACCACAAGCCTCATTTTCGAGATTCTTTCCACTTCCTGTCAAAGCACGCCATGTGCATTTTGGACGTTTCCTTTCGGAGCAACAAATTTTTGAAGTTTCAAGTGTGAATTGAGTGTCAGTAAGAATGGCTGGCCTTGAACTGTGGTGATCATTGGTGGGGGGGAGCAGTGACTATGAAGATTCTGAGAGATTTACAGAGCAAGTCTTGGTGAAAGTGGATAGAATAGGGGAAGAATCTGACTTAGATTTGGAATGGGATGACTTGGGGATCGTTTTTGTTAGTCAACATCATCGTCTGACTCAGAGGATGAAGCTTGTGATCATCAGCAACTGAGATTCACAGTACGTAAAACAGCAGTTCATTCAACTTTTCCCCCTTTATTTCCTTACACATTTTACAGCTCCACAAATGTTTATTTTATATCTTTATTAACACTTTAGAAAAAATAATTGCTCTTCCTCAAGACTTGTCTAAATATTTTTAAACATTTTTTTAAAAATGTCACCCATTCAAAATTACGGAGTTGATTCCCTTTGGTGATATTTTCAAGAGCCGCATGCACTTGCATGCAGAAGAGGGTTAAGAATAAAGCTCAAATGAAAGAAAAGCCGCACAGAGACAACAAGAACTAGACAGCGCTATAATGTAGGTCTCCTGAGAGAGACTGGAGTGAGAGAAGAGTTCAAACTGGTGCTGTCCAACCGGTTTCAAGCGCTACAGGAGCTAGTAAATGAAGAGGAGGCGGTCACCACAGAGCAGCAGTGGAAGACAGAGAGGCGCTGAACTCAACCTGCAAAGATGCTGTAGGGTTCAGGAAACACCATCACAGGGACTGGCTGTCGGCACAGACCTTGAAGAAGATAGAAATGAGGAAGCAGAAGAAAGCAGTTGTCAACAACAGTCGCACGAGAGCGTGAAGAGGAGTATCAGGGCAGACAAGAGGGACTACAAAGACAGCCTGGCAGCAGAGGCAGCAGGCAGCGGCAACATGAAACAGCTCTACGACATTACCAGAAGATTGTTGGGCAAGTATGGCCATACAAAAAGACCAGTAAAAGACAAAGAAGGCAAGCCTATTGCAGACAGAGCAGACCAACTCGACAGATGGGCCGAGTATTTTGAAGAGTTACTGAACAGACCCAGCCCACCCGACCCCCCAGACATCCAGCCAGCAGAGACCGATCTACCTATCAGCTGTGACAGACCCAGCCGGGAAGAGATCAGAAGAGTAGTGGCATTTTTGAAGAACGGCAAAGCAGCAGGGCCAGATGGCATCCCAGCGGAGTCTCTGAAAGCAGACCTAGAGACAACAGTACAGAGCTGCTGTACCCACTGTTTGGAAAGATCTGGGAAGAGGAGGTGATGCCGGCTGACTGGAAGGAGGGGTACCTAATCAAGCTTCCCAAGAAAGGCGACCTCAGCAAGTGTTCCAACTACAGAGGAATCACCTTGCTGTCAGTACCAGGAAAGGTCTTCAACAGGATCATCCTGGAGAGAATGAAGAGCTCCGTTGACCCCCAGCTGAGAGACCAGCAAGCAGGATTCAGGAAAAACCGATCATGTACAGACCAGATCGCCACTCTCCGCATCATCGTGGAACAGTCTCTGGAGTGGAGCTCCCCGCTGTACGTTAACTTTGTGGATTACGAGAAAGCATTTGACAGTGTGGACCGAGAGACTCTGTGGAAACTCCTACGACACTATGATGTACCCACAAAGCTCGTCTGCCTGATCAAGAGCAGCTACGATGGCATGACATGTCGCGTGATCCACGAAGGGCAGTTCACCAGGGAGCTCCAGGTCAGAACTGGTGTCAGGCAGGGGTGTTTGCTGTCTCCGTTCCTCTTCCTACTGGCCATATACTGGGTCATGAAGAGGACCACAGAGCACAGACGAAGTGGAATACAGTGGACACTGTGGACACAGCTTGACGACCTCGATTTTGCAGACGACTTGGCTTTACTGTCCCACACTCATCAACAAATGCAGGACAAGACCACGAGGCTTGCTGACATCTCGTCCCAAGTGGGTCTCACCATCCACAAACAGAAAACAAAGACAATGAGGCTGAACGCAACCAGGGAAGAACCAGTCTTGCTTGCTGGCACCCCGTTGGAGGAGGTGGAGTCCTTCACCTATCTCGGGAGCATCATAGACAAAAAAGGCGGCACTGATGCAGATGTCAAGAGCACGAATCGGTAAAGCCAGAGCAGCCTTTCTCCAGTTGAAAAAAGTGTGGAGTTCCAGAGAGCTGTCACAACACACCAAAGTCTGGATTTTCAACTCCAACGTAAAAGCAGTTCTCCTATATGGAGCAGAGACTTGGAGATTGACAAAAACCACAGTCAACAGAGTACAGAATCTTCATAAACAGTTGCCTTAGAAGAATTTTGAAAATCCACTGGCCAGAGAAGATCAGCAACATCAGACTCTGAGAGAGAACACAGCAGATAACAGCAGAGAATGAAATTGGGCGAAGAAGATGGGGATGGATTGGTCACAGTCTGAGAAAGCCAGCTTCCCATATCACTAGGCAGGCATTGTCATGGAACATCCAGGCAAAGAGGAAAAGAGGCAGTCTGAGAAACACCTGGCATCGAGACCTCCAAGCAGACATCAAGAGACTGGGAACCACCTGGAGTAAAATCGAAGGAGAAGCACAGGACAGGAGTCGCTGGAGGTCTCTCGTCGACAGCATATACCCTGGCAGAGGTGACAGGCGTAAGTAATTCATCTCCTACAACTGGTACATAACCATTAGACAATGCCTCCAAAAGTTTGGAAATGCGGGATTAAGAGGGTTAAGATAAGATATAGTTTATTGCCAAATGCTTTCATCATTCATGTAATAAGTACATAATGGCTATGGCTGGGACTCAGCAGAAACAAAATGCCTCCACCACAGGTCTACACTGTGATGACAGCCTACAACTCTCCAATCAGTTGAACGACCATTTTGCTCGGTTTGAGGTGAACGTCCAGTCAGAAGTGCAGACCATCAGAAATGAACTCCAGGCTCTTTCTGATGACCGCAGAGTTATAGAGATCAGCGAGGAAGAGGTGTTGATGGTCCTCCGCTGCCTTCAGCCACACAAAGCCCCAGGCTCAGACGGAATCAGTGGTAAGGTGCTGCAGTCCTGCAGTGCCCAACTGGCACCAGTCCTCACACAGATCTTCAACGCCTCCCTCACGTCAAACTCAATCCCATTAGTCTGGAAACACTCTCTGATCTGTCCAGTTCCCAAGAAACCAAAACCCTCTTGCCCTAATGACTACAGACCTATTGCCCTGACCTCTATCATCATGAAGTGCCTCGAGAGACTTGTCCTGAGTCGACTACTCAGTCAGACGAGCGACCAGCTCGACCCCCTACAGTTCGCATATCGCCACAACAGGGGTGTGGATGATGCAGTCATCACTCTCCTGCACCTAATCCTCACTCACCTGGAGACACCAAAGTCCTTTGCCAGAGTCCTCTTCGTTGACTTTTCCAGCGCCTTCAATACGATGAGGCCTCACCTTCTGGCCGACAAGCTGCGTCACATGAATGTCAGCCCTTCTCTGATCCTATAGATCTTGAACTTCCTAGTGGAGAGGACGCAGTGTGTTCGTGTAAACAACTTGATGTCCTCTGTCATCACCACGTCCGTGGGCAGCCCCCAAGGGTGTGTGATCTCGCCTGTCCTCTACATCCTATTCACAAATGACTGTACCAGCTCCAATGACAGGACTCACTATGTCAAATTTGCAGATGACACCGCAGTTGTAGATCTGTCAAACTCAGATGCTGACTACTTCGCAGAAGTGGGTCAGTTTGTTTCATGGTGTCATAACAACCATCTACAGTTGAACGTAGGCAAGACTGAGGAGATGGTTGTCGACTTTCGGAAGCCTGGCAGTGGGCCACCTTCCGGGAGCCCACTCCCACCTCCTCAGTCCCTGGTGATTGACGGCACTTTTGTCACACGCACAGAGGTTTACAAATACTTAGGGACCTTGATTGATTCACGGCTATCCTTCACCGACAACACAGACCTCATCTTTAAGAAAGCCCAAGGGAGACTGTATATGCTGCGCAAACTCCGCTCCTTTGATGTGAGCCCCAAAATCCTCAGGCAGTTCTACCTCTGCTTTATAGAAAGCATTCTTACATTCTCCTTTGTCTCATGGTTCGGCTCCCTGGGCGAGAAGAACTTTAGAAAGCTGAATAAGATAATCAGGCTTAGTGAGAAAATCGTTGGGGGCAGGTTGGAGAGCCTTGACGGCCTCTACAGGACGAGAATGATACGCAAGGGCCTGAGGCTGGCAGCTGACACTTCCCACTGCCTTTCTAAGCACCTTCAAAAGCTCCCGTCTGGCCGTAGGTTCAAGGCTCCTCTTGTTAAAACCAAACGCTACAAGGGCAGCTTTGTACCCTCGGTCATCCGTCTCCTAAATGAAGAGTGTGTTAACTAGCGTATCTCTCTCTCCTTGTTGACGCCGTCGAGGAACTTGCACCTCAGATGTCGCAGTGGCATCTTGCAAGTGACAGACTCACTCCTATACCACTAACAATGTACACTGTGGTCATGTTTTTTTTTTTTTTCACCATTGTTATAATGTGGCTAAAACCGTACGCGCGCATGTGATCCCAACGAAAGAAAATTTGTCGGCTAGACTGACACAATAAAGTATTTGAATTGAATTGAATTACAATAAAAACATTGGAATTTTTCTTGATGTCAGTTATTAAAGACTAAATGAACATCACATCATTATCAATATCACACACACAGCTAATAATCACTACATACATAAGAGTAAAAAGATGACATGGCATACAAAAATACTACAGCAAATCAGCAATCATCACAGTGTAATCAGCACAGTGTAAATTGGCGAGTTAACCCATATCATACAGAGTCTAAAAGCTTCAAATTTAATTAATGTGTGCACTGCCATAAACATGTAAACTACATTATAGTACTTACAGATAAGGATATAGCCCAATGGCTTTAGTTCAAGATGCCAAGCTATTTTGGCATTATCCTTGAACTATTTTAGTCAAACTTATTTCACACACTGTGGGGTAAAATATTCAGAATGATAAGGGTTAAAAGAGGATAATCTGGTGATAAAACTTACAGTCACACACAAGTAAACCTAAAAATATTATTTTTATACTAAATACCAAGGAACACTGCAGTTAATCATTGGGAATGGTCATGCCTCCCGATTCAGATATAATAGGCTGACTGTCCACATTCTGACAAGTTCTCTTGCTTCTACCAAGAACGAGACATAAATCCTCATGAGCCTCTGTGACAGCACAGGCTAATGAGAGTTCATGTCTCCTGCAGCTAGATAGCACTCGCCTTGCCCTGGCAGTTAGGGGTTAATATTTTATTCCTTGTAAATAATTGTCATTGCTCTGTACTTCATTTTCTGCTTCTGTGAATACATCACTCAGCTCAGCAGACATCTAGATAAAATATACATTTAATAGACATAAAACATCTACCTTATCTTACCTGGTGCAAGAGAAGAGGGGGTAGATCCTCTCCAACCTGAGAGATGGGAATGAACTCAAAGAATTGTATGCCAGGATGGAGAAGATAGCGAGAGGGTAGTTGGTCCGGCCTCAAATTCACCCCCAGGAGACCCTCAGTGGAAGCGTAGACAGGAGAGTAGACTGGCACATCTGCACACATAAAAAGGTTCCTATTAATTTTATTAAACCAGGATAAATGTGCGGGTGAGTTTATTTTATTTTTAATCTTTGAACCTGTTATGGGTCACCACTAAATGAATTATGAGAGATCGCCTGGGATGAGGCCACTGGTGCCGGCCTTTAGATGCCTTGGCGACGGGCTTCACCCGTCCTGAGTCATTGTCCATTTTGTATGTTATTGACGATTGTCCATTTGTTCGTAAACTGTTGTGCGACTGCGAGTGTGTGTGATTGCCAGTTGCACCTGAGGTGGCGAGACGAATTTCTCTTTTCGAAATAATAAAGTACTCTTATTAAAGTTATTCTTATTATAGACCATCATTTTGGTGGCTGTGGTTAATGAGTGACTGACAGGTGACTTTTTGCCCTTTAAGACTAATGGAATGGTGGCTGCTGATAACAGGTTCTAATGTATGTGTGCTGCTCTGTGATGATGACTTTAAACTTGTACGCCCTTAATAATAACTGTATGCAAGTCTGTGGTTCCGACCTTACACCTGTAATAATAGCTGTATGCAAGTCTGTGATTCTGGACGTCACTTTCATTAGGTCCAACATCACAGGCTAGCATACAGGTTGTGAAATCAAAGTTCATCATAAACTGATACAAATTATCTTGGAAGCATCAACAACAAAACATGTTGGCATATATTGCATGTATGACGTGTTATTCATGAACATAGCCCTGTAATACAAAACAACTGATTAAGGCTTGAGACAATGGCACCGAAATTGAAAATGATTGATTGTACATTGCTTAACGTCCCGACAGCAACAAGGCTTTCTCAGGACGTGCCTGCACTGCTTGTGAAAAAAAAAAAATAAACAGAACATTGAATGTATGTCGCCAGCCGGTCAAATACATTAAATAAACCTAACACATGGGGCCTAAATAAAGCTAAGACCATTTAGCAACACACATCCAATATCAAGAGCTACAGGCAGTGCAGACAATAGGGAGAGTTTTAAAAAGGCAAATACAGGTGAATGGACAAAGGGTAGACAGAAACACATGCCCCAGAAAAGAGAAAAACCCACCCTGTGGGGCTGACCAGGGTGACCCTGGGAACTAAAAAATACCTAACCCCACCCAAGTCCCCCAGGGCAGACCCGGGTGGGGTCCGAAATTGAAAAGGAAAAACACAAAATAAGAGGCAGCCTACCTATTGTACTAGTGTTGTAAAACAGCGTAGAGCTGGTAAGTCATTAAATGGCAATGTACAAGCATTTCCTGTTCCATAACAAACAATAGCAGAACAAAGAAAATATAAAAGCTCATGCATATATTATATTAAAAAAAAAAAAAAAAAAAAAAAAAAAAAAAAAAAAATAATTTGACTTTAGTTTACCCTCCATGTATGTTGCCTATTAGTATTAGCTTAGAACTTCACATTGACCAGATAAGTAGCAAATTATACACGTCCATGGAGCCACCAGTGCTGTAATTCTGCTGTAAACAGTACCGGTGGCTGCATGCAACAGGGCGTTAAATGAAATATTTCAAGTACCTTTGCAAAAGGTTTGTCGGAGGACATCTCCATATGGAGTGAAAGCCCCTGAATCTGCAGTCAACACGGCAACAAGATGAGGCCAGAGACGGTGACACATCCCAACACTGCCCTCTGCAAAAGCCTGACGGATTTCATTTGCCCGTTTTGGATCAGGGCTGAGAAGTTTCTCTAGTTTGCTACGAACATCACTGGGAATGTTCAGCTTTTCGCTTAGTTTTCCTTCAGCAATGTCTTGAATAAGATGTGGAATCTCCCTCTGCATTGTTTTCAGCGCATTGTAGATAATGGAAGCAAAGTTGCCCTCAATCATGCCCAGCTCTCGATCCTTCAGTGCAAAGAGAAGGTGAATGTAGAGAGCATCTGGTTCTGTAACAATCTCAAAAGCAGCTGCAGGTGTAGTGTACATGTGAAGCAGACCCTTCAATGAGGCAGGTGTGGAGGAATTGGGTCCGATCCTGATGCCTGATTCTGACATCCTCCATTTGGTAGGATTGTAGAAGATCTTCATGCTCCTCCTCAAATGTTTGGCTATGTGTGGGTAAGCATCAATCAAACAGCAGTACAGAACTGACACAGCATGCACAAAAAACTGCAGCCGTTGTCGCTTTAGAGTTGGGATTGTCTTACAGTTTCCACCCGAAGTTCCTGAAGACACACCAAAAATCACAGGATCTTCTTTCGTCAAGATGTTCCTCTCTCCCATTAACATCCTCTCAATGTATGGTGCATAATGCTGATAGTCTGTAATTGGGTGACGAGCTCTAAACTCCTGCACAGTCTTAATTTCACCAAAGCCATACTTCTTTCCATACTCTGTGCTAGCATTCACTTTAAGCAGTTGAAGCAGGAAGGACTTCTGAGTCTCCACTAAGTTGCGAGTGGACATTTGCAGTTGGCGCCTGACTATATAGCCCAGGATGTAAATTGCTTTGATGCAGAGGTAGTGGTGTACAGATGCCCATAATGACTGGTCTCTGTGAACACGATTACGCTGTATGTGCAGGAGAAATGCAGTTATTGCTAGCACCACACAGCATATCACAAGTCCACCTGAAAATGAAATCAAAACATAGTGAATATATATAGGCCCATATATCAGGCATCAGAACTGTTCACCCAAAAAAAATCGGAAAACGGCGATTTTGAATAATTGTAGAGTTATTTAAAGCCATTTCCAAGTCAAAAGTGTTATTAAACAGGGGCCAGGAAAATCGGAAAATCGGACAGTTCTGATGCCTGATATATTATGGTCACACTAACTAATTACAGTAGGTGCATCAACCATCAATTTACAATACTGGTGGCTGCATGTGTTATGCGGTAAAACCTCTCACCCAGCCATTAGGGTTTTGCTCCCTTATTGAGCAAGTGACCTTAATTGGCTTAAACCACCTGCGCATGGTGGCCTGTGATTTTGGGACTTATGCCTTGTAGATGGAGCCATGAGGTCCAAAATCTAAGGCAAATACTTTACTTTTAGTAACTAGTATAAAACAATAACAAAAATACAACTATCTCTATGTGCATTGATGAAATACTCACAGATCTATGTTGATTAACCCCTTCACTGCATTAAAAAATTAACCCTATCCAACTGCATGAGGTATAATCCTAATGAGTCCCTGCAGCTGAGGGGGTTTGGTGAGGTTCTCTGCCTCTTGCTTAACCCACTCTGTAATTGAATGTTTATTCATGCTCCTTTGACAGGCCGAGGATCTTTGAATGAACAATCTGCATCCACTGACAGTTAAAGCTGAGGCTCAGACTTTTTGTTCCGTCCTGCAATTTTTTTTTTAAAAACCCAGCCAGGGCGTGGATATACATTGCCACTAAGTCAGTCAAAACGCTCACCGAGTTGGTGGACTTTGAACTCCATCAGCTCTGGGCCTATATAACTTTATAAAGCACATAGAGTCATATCGGCATGAGCACTCAGAACATTAGATACACTGCAGTCATAAGTGAATCCCAATCAGCTTTACGTAGACCTACACACAAACTTATTCTGTAGCAGATGATACTGACAAATTGATACTGACAAATAGTTGGATGATACATCTGACAGCCACACTCCATGCGGGCGGGCACCTGTGGAATAGGGCTGTGACAACTGCTGTTAAAAGTGTTATGGAATACAGTGGGGCTCTCAAAATAATGTTCTGGTTGGTTATATCTGCTACATGATAAGTTGCTGTGTTTGTGTGGCATCCTGTCTCGGAAGTACGCCTAAGTAAAGCTACCGGGCTACATTGTATCTCATGCCGCTGTCTCCATGGTGTGCACTAAACTGAACTCCAGAGCCGCATGGCTGATGCCTTATAAAAACCGCATGCTGACTCAGGGCCCTCGCTGGGCATTTAAAAAAAAAAACGTGCGGGACGGAACAAAAAGACCAAGCCTCAACTTTAAGGGGGTTAACCGCGCATGCAGCAGAAACCGGCAAGATTAGTGCATACAAACATGACAAATGTGATGTGCATAGACGATTTTCGTAAATTTACGTGAGGTAGGTCAAAATTTAAGTGAACGTGTTCGGACGAAAACGGCTGGGGATTAAAGCGCGTCAGTTATTATCTGGGCTGAAACTGTACGGGCCTGTGGAGGCGCTACAGCCCACAGATTTCATTTTGAGAGCCGAACTCCAAGTGTGACGGCGTTAGAGAAGATTATTATCTGTGCTAAAAAATAAAAAAAATCGTTGAAAAAATAGATTACCGAGTATGCACAATTTATACACATAAAACACACTTAGAAGTCAAATAATGGTGTTTCGGAGCTGTGCAAATGTATGGTTTGTCAGAATACTCGCGAACTGGTTCGTTTTGCAAAGCAACAAGCCGCTCCATTTCTTTCTGGGTTGTCGGTCCGTCTTTTTACTCAAATGAACCCGAACGAACCGAAAAGATACTGTCAGAGTTGTAGTATGCATGTCTAGTGTCAGTCTGGAGATGGGGGGGGGGGGGGGGGGGGGGGGTGGGGGGGGGGGCGGGAGGAGAGAGAGAGAGGGGGGGGGGGAGAGAGAGAGAGTGTGTGTGTGTGTGTGTGTGGGGGGGGGGGGGAAGGTTAGGTAGGTTATTGTGCATACCCTAAATCTTGCGTGTTAGTAACCATGGCACTGTGGTGTAATAGCACAACTTATGTGCATGTGAATCGTGGGCAGCACTTCACAGATTTCACTCTATAAATGACAATATGCACGTACCTTTATCTGTAGTGCTCAACACACACACGCAAGCCGGCGCATGCGAGCATGTGTAAGCACATACATTATACTCGAGCATACACACATAAAAACAACCTTGCACACACACCAGATGCATGAGTGCACCAACATACATGTATGAGTCCACACACACACACTGCACAGATTTCACTCTGTAAATGATGATATTTACGTACCTTTATCTGTAGTATGCATGCGTGAGAGCATGCGTAAGCACATACAAATTAATACACGAGAACACACACATATATCATATGAAAACAACCTTGCACACACACCGCATGCATGAGTACACAAAAAACCATGAAAACACACACACGTTTTGAGTCTACACACACACAATGCTCCAGTTTCTTGCAATTTTTTAAACAAACATTCAATATTTCTCTGATTTATTGATCAAAAAAGGAAAGCAAAACAGTGATCTCAACAGCCACTGTAAATCACATCACATCTACAACAGGTTAAAAAGTGATTTTCAAACCGTGGATGACTTTCACAGCATTCTAGCGATGACACAATGCCATTCTGTGAACAAGTATAGTGCTACCCTAACTTTAATTTTGTGTGTGTCTAACCTTCCCCTACAATACAGACAGGTACAGAGCAGTAGCATTTCAAGATAAAGCCATACACTTTTGGGAGTATATTTTACACCATCAGTCAAATCCTTATCAGTCACAGAAATGTTTTGTATGGTTGATCACTCTTTAATGTGATATAAACAAAACCCACTGGAGACACACTGTTTCATCATTCCGCAGCTTGTAGCAATACCAAGCAAGTAATTTTTAAGCAGAGAGGCTACAACAGCCACTGGAGAGACACTGTCACAGTTCTAAGTACTGTCGTGGCATCCAGTCCCAAACATCAAATTCTGCTCTTTGAGTTCTTGTCAGCCTCAGCGCTCTTTGGAGTCTGAAAAAATGAAGCATAATACTTTAGTAACTGGTCATGGGGGATTATGTCCATATTTGTACAATTGCCTTACTTAACAATTTGCGAAAGGAAAACAGCTTGGACGAGTACAGTGCAAAAACAGTGTCATTAATAAGGCAAGATGCTTCATACATCTCAAAGTCAAATTCACCTGCACCTGTAAATTATAAAGTAATGCATAAACATAAATGGGGGTGATAATATCATAATGACATAATGCACGGTACACTGGAACTAAGTACAACACATAGGGTGTGTGTGCTACAAAAATTGCACACACACACACTTTGATAAGAGAAAACAAGTACACACAGGTACAGACTGTATGCACATAAAATTCAGAATTACTAAAGCCAAAAACAAAAGGTGAGATCAGGTTACATCAAGTGAACTGTACAACCTGTCATGTACACTTCTAATTTTTCTTGTGTTTAGTTGAAATAGACTAGATGCAGCTGTATAGTAATTAGTATTCAGTTTCAGTTTCATGGCTTGGCTTCACGAACGAAGATTCTATAGGGCTTGCCCACGTAGTAATTAGTGTCAGTAATTAGTAGTAATTAGTATACAGTGGTAGTATACAGTGACAACCAAATGTGTAAGCTAATTGCGCCTTATGTACCATTTCGGGTACTCTGTGCAGAACACCTTACACATTAAAAATCTAAAAGACAGTCAAAAACATTACTGTGTTATAATTCACAATCCCTGTTACTACAGAAATTATACTTCTCATCCAACTACAATTTTATAAAAGTCTGTCATGCACAACTGTCAGTATCATTTGAAAATGGATTCCTGGTAATTGGTATGAAAATAGATTCATGGCACATATAACATTTACACACATTAAACTTGATTAAACACATTAGTGAAAGGGAGTACTAACCTGATAGGTATTGAGTCATGGCAGACTGATTTCTGTGGGGTGGCGAAATATCTGAAAAAAAATCATGAGACATTGTCAGCTGTACACATCCAGACTGACTACTACACGACACACACACACACACCATGCAACCCAACGGCATACTCAAAATTGTAAACCATGAATACTTCTGAACAAGAATAAAAAGTTATAAACAGTATCTCCTGAAGCTAACCAGTTTCCACTTGCTGAAAGGTTACTGTGGTTACTGAATGCTGTTATAAGTGTTATGTACTTTGTACCATACTAGAAAGCGATTGTGCAGGCCTGCAGTGCTCACGGGCGCTCGACTGCCAGCTCACAGCTGGTAACTTTCCAACATCATGCCTCGTGTATACTGTCATTACTGTGAAACATTTGTAGTGTGTACAAACACCTGTGTTTCACAGCATGTCTCCGGCCAGTGCTGATGTAATCTCAGCTCAACACACTGGTGCAGCATGTAATGTGTCGAATCAAGAAAACACAAACAACGCCGTAGCATACACGAGTCATACAAAATGTTTGGAATGGTACTTACAAGTCGAAATGCAGTCTTGCTTTTCATCTCTGCGTCAGTCTCACTCTCACCACTGGCGAGGAACTTGATTTTTCTCCTCTCCTCGAATCGGTCTTGCCTCCTGACTTGGCATCTCGCACCAGCCCCGTCATGATGGCGCAGTATTTCAAATCTCTGACGATACTAATAACTTCCATTTGCTTGGCTCTGTATCAGTCACCAAGCTGATTCCTTGCAAGGAATGTCATTCTAGTTGTACAATCACTTTTGAAGGCACACCGCCAAAGAAGCGTCTGCTTGACAGAATCACTGTGATGCCATATTTGTATTCAAATTTCAATGCGCATGTCTGTAGCAGTGGAAACTATCACCATAAAGTGTGTCATCTGCTGCTAATCTTTTTTTTAGACGAGGATGATTACGTGTCGAGACTAACTAGGTTTTTGTACAGTGTTCAGATGTCACATTGTCTGGAGGGAAATGAGTACCTGTGGTGTGCAAATTGACTTAGGCTGTAATGAAATACCACAATACACGGCTGTTTCAAGCCAGTCCCCCACAGAAGTATAGGGCCTTTAAGAGCCCGGACATGAATCAGATATCGCATGTTTGCCCGGGCTTTTAATCCACTGTTTTCGTTGGGAACACGTGCAGTTTTGACCTAAGTCTAATTTCCGAAGAATGTCTATTATGCTCAAAGTCATAGACACAAACTGCGTTAAGGTACAAATAATTATTACAATGTACCTGGAGACATGAGTGAACTGTCGAGAAGCATAGTGACCATTTTCAACGTCAGTCCTGCTCACAAACGGCGATACACAGTCTATTCAATCACTTATTCCGATGGAAACGTGTCTGAGGCAGTACTTTTCTTTCATGTTTTTCAACGGCCGCATAAACAGCAAGATATATTTCAAACACCCAAACGAACAGTAGAACTGCACGCTTTGTCTACGCCGCCATTTGATATCATGTGATCTACACCTACCGGTCACATGGTCACACAGGTCAAAAGGGCACGTCAGGGGCACAAAACTCTTGCCATAACTGACTTCCATGACTTCTAAGTTTTCTCCCTCTTTGATTTTGCACTGAGTTGAAATCGACAGTTGGCTTGTCAATGCGAAAACAACATGACAAGCAGACTTGTTATCAAACAAATTACTAAAATGAAATTAGTTAAAAATGAACTATCTTTCAGCACATTTAGAATCACTAGCCCATTCACAAGATCCTTACTGATGAGAAGATTATGACTAGCCGGCACGGTCGCCGCCGACTCAGTGACTAGCGGAGTGATGAGTCGGTCATGTCAAACCGGCCCAGTGACCGCCGCCTTGCGGAGGATTGTCAGCCTGGGTTTCGCACTGGTTATCATTTCTCAATTTGCTATCGCTGATATTATAATTCAGTGTTTGACCGCACATAGATCATGTCAGCGACAGGAATGAATAATTAATTCATTTCAGTCGGTGACCGGCAAGGCGGATGCCGGACTCAGTCACTGCAGTGACCGGCCGTGGGAGGCCGTGCCGGGCCAAGGACAACTGACTCGAGATGATGATGATGATGAAGATGTCCACTTGTATTTTAGTCGCATCCACTCCATGCTAGCAGCATGCTCAGGGAAAAAAAAAAAAAAAAAAAAAACCCTTTGGTGCACAGCCGCGGCAGGGCCTAGAATTAAAAGTCAAGAAACAGGTGGGTCTCAGTTGAGGTGCCTCCTAAAGGTGCCAATGCAGTCAATGTCCCTCAAGGATTGTGGTAGTCCATTGCCCAGCCTAGGTCCGCTGTGTGCCAAAATGCCCGGAAAACAAGTCGCTGCTTTGTGTGGCTTTCAACACCTGGGGTGCAGGGTTCAAGTTGAACCGGACACATATGGGCCCCAGCGTGGGCAACACAGAATCCAGACCAGGCTACGCCTCAAGTGCCACACATGAAAAACTTCCGTTCGCCTGGCCATTTCTTTCTTAAATTTTCAGCCTTTTCAAGTCGGTAGAGGGTCACTATCAGTGACTGACGTGGGACTCAGTATTTCCCGGAGGTACTCTGGTGGGGCTGGGTCATTTATAGACTTGTGGCACAGAGTGAGAATCTTGTGATCGATTCTTTGCTTGACTGGAAGCCAGTGCAACTGCTTAAGGACTGGTGTGATATGCTCTCTTCTTTTGGTTCTTGTGACAATTCTGGCGACAGTGTTCTTGTTACGTTTGTGGTTGTGTTATTCTTTTGAGAGTATTGTGTATTCTTTGCTTGACTGGAAGCCAGTGCAACTGCTTAAGGACTGGTGTGATATGCTCTCTTCTTTTGGTTCTTGTGACAATCTGGCGACAGTGTTCTTGTTACGTTTGTGGTTGTGTTATTCTTTTGAGAGTATGTGTGTGTTAATCATAGGAACGATCTGATATTCATTTGAGTTATTTGGATACAAACGTACCATTTTAGTAGGATTCATTTTCTACTAATACTATTTCCAATTTACTGCCCCACTGGCACCGAGGTTATCAGGGAAGGATTCATTTTCTTTTGCACGGAGAACTGCGATCGATTTTTGTTGTGACGCGTATTTTCGCTACAATGTTGTAAAGTTTGACCTACATCAGACTGAAAAGTTCGAGCAGGGTTGCGATCTTTCTAGTGACCTCAGATATGACGTCAAAGCATGGTTGTCGGCTACATTTCGTAACATTGTATCCCCCGGAAAGAGCTAGGATGGTAGTGGAAATTTGTAGTCGGATCTAGAGTATTCTTTGTCATGAATATTAATAAGTTTTGGTTACGTTTTCATTTCTAATTGGTTGAGTTGTGTGAATTTCCTGGGTTTTTTTTTTCTTCTTCTGGAAATCTGTAATAGTATAAAAGACGGTGTTAGGAAATATGTGTGTACATTGTATGAGAATCGCAGTGTGTCAAAAGTGTCGATACATTGTAGAGGAGACAGTGTATCAGTGTTGGTGCATTTGTGCATGCATTGTGCTGAGATTGCATCAATCCAGACCAAAAAGGTGACTGCCAAGCGTGTAACATGCAAAGAAGTACCCAACGGAGAAAGAAACACGCTTAGAAAAGACGGGTACAACACAATTTATTAATATTTCGGGTAAATACCCTTTGTCAAAATAGACAAACAAAAAAACTGCCACATTCCTTCTGCCAATGAAGATACGTAGCGGCTAATCTCTCTGTTTGTTTGTTTGTCTATTTTGACAAAGGGTATTTACCCGAAATATTAATAAATTGTGTTGTACCCGTCTTTTCTAAGCGTGTTTCTTTCTCCGTTGGGTACTTTTTTGAGATTGCATCGCTGCAATAAAATATTGTTGGAACTGTTACTCCAGTGTGGTCTACAACCTTGTGCCACGTACGTGTGACGAGTTGCAGCTGAGAGAAGTTTCTTTACAAGAACCCTACGCGCGTGCGTCTGGTGTGATTGTATCATACTACGACTACGATTACCACGTAACACTTCTGAACCAGTTGAAGACGTCTGAGTTGTTACTCTGGTAGACCCCAACGACAGCTGTTACAGTAGTCCAGTCTGGATAGGACAAGGGCAATGGCGATAGCATTTGCAGCTTTCGCTGTCAGGACAGGTCCTAGTTTACCAAGGAAGCGAAGATGGATGAAGTAGCATCGCCTGACAACAGCACTGATATGGTCTTCCATGGTAAGACTGACATCGACAAAGATACCAAGGTCTCTGACAGTCTTGGAGAAAGGGATGAGAGACTCACCAACACGGATGGCATCAAGAGATTCCATACCCAGTTTTTGTTCTTGGGTCCACATAAAATTGCCTCAGTCTTAGCATCACTGATTTAACTTCAGCATGTTGGTTGACATCCAGGACTTGATTTCTTGGCAGCACGACTCGATTTTCTGCACTGTCTGAGAAGCAGAGACACTGTGAGGATGAAATGAGTCATAGACACCAGAGTCATCTGCAAACAACTGTCGCCCTAACCTGTACTTGTCAATCACACGTCGTCCTAACTTAGTGGTGCAGAGAGCGAACATAACCCTTGAATCATGATTGATCATCTCTTGTTACAGGTACAGTTAGGCGACAATGACATGCCTCTAAAATTTAGGAAATGCGGCCTTGGAGATAAAACAGTTAAATTCCAGCCACCGCAAATCAGTAACTGAAGCTTGAGTTACCTTTGCCCGGCCAGCAGCTACCAACAGTACGTAGTGAAACCCAAGGATGCCGCATTATCCACACATTATCAATATTACACCTGCAAGAGTTGTTTTGAGTTTTCCCGGGTTTACCCACAGGCTGAGCTTGGTGGTCAGTAAGCCGTCAGACAGTTATTCAGTTTTATCTGCCGGTTCAGCAATCGTAGTTTTAGCCAATGCAAGTATAAAATCTGGCCCCTGCTAGAATTTTTTTTTACTGAGTCGGCAGCAAATTATGAGCATCCAAAAATCATCTCTGACTGTGGCCAAAGACTTGTCATGTCTTTGGTGAAGGTCTTTGTTGTTGCGTAATTTAGAAGAAGTTACGTCAAAGTAACTATCAAATCATGACGTAAAACACTGAAGTGTTGAGAATCCAAATAAGATGAGGATTTCATCCCAAAGTCTACCGTATTCTTTGGAGCTCACACGTGTTTATCTTTTGGGAACATTCAGAGTTGTTCATATTTTTAGGCTTATTATGCTGATCCATTTTCTTCCTCTCTAAACCAACCTCTGATCAACACATACATCGGCGCACACAAATAAAGACTGACACACGGCGCTTCCCGCCATTAGTAAGCTCTGTGGGCTCGTAGAGCGACAGGAATCCATTTCCTTTCTACTCTAACCCACCCTCTGATCCACACACACTGGCACACAGAAATAAAGACGGACACACGGCGATTCCTGCCATTCGTAAGGTCTGTGGTATGGCGGCGCAGCATAGCTATTCTGAAGAAGAATACTAGCACGAGCAGCGAAATGACGTCACTTCAAGCTTCACGTCATGGCATCATTAGTCCCATGATGCCGTGTTCATAGTGACGACTATTTAAACAGAGGAGTATGACGCAATCAATTTTTATGATCATTTTGCGTTCCATTGCGAATTGGTAAAATTGGGGTAGGGCAGCAGATTTAGCCACTGTGGCCCCTAAATGCATCACAGCATCATAAAATCAGGTTGGGAGTAACTGTGGTACGCCATCCTAACCAATAAAACCTAAAAAAAGACCTATCAGTTGTATACAAAATTTCTGAGGGCATCGGAAACAACGTACGTTTCCCAATTCGGCAATTTTAAATGGGAAAAAGCTATGGAAAAGGGAACGTACCGTAAAGAATGTCAACTTTCCTTATTTTCTTGCACTCAATGCTCACATTATTAAATTTAATAGGTAAAGAGGGGTCAAACTGAAATGGAATAACTTTAGTAATTTTTTCTAATTAATTTTGTGTATTTTTACAACTTGGGGGTAGGGATACAAAATCAACTACTGTGGCACTCACAGTAATCACAGCATCACCTAGTCAAGTTTATAATACTTGTGACATCCTGTTTTGATGATGTAAGTCTGAAAATGGACTGCCACGGCTATATAAAATGTATGAAGGCATCCGACACATTATTTTTGTCTTTTTTTGCGATTTTGCGGAAATGGCCGTTTACTGGGTGCACAAATACCTTCACTGTGAACCAGAGATTCAATTTTTTTTTCATTCTGTTTTTTTTGCAGAGGACGCAGAAGGTGTGCCTTAACATAATATTGCCTGATTTGGGCTTCTGGAATGAATTCTGATTTATTTAGAGGAACGTGTTTCTCAACCTCATTTTAGCATCCGCGAAGAGCGTGAATGTGGGTACCCTTGCGCCATCGGCTATATCTCTGGTGTGTTCCTAAGGATTTTAGGGGAACATGGCTTAAACATCTCAGGACATACTAAGGTACACTTGAAACCCATCTTATTGAGTACTGGGGGTGGGCGGCAGGTGGGAGGGGGGGTCGGGGGGGGGGGGGTGCACGGTAGCCAGCACTGGCTTATGGAGTATAAGAAAAATTACGGACTCCAGTGTGGATCAACCGGTTTTTGTGAAACAGCCATTTTCTCGCCATTGAGCATCTTAATAAAACAAAATCAAAAAAAGGTCTCGAGTTTATTCTTTAAGGACACTATCATACAATTTTAAGCTTGTCTGTCCTCAAACGCGGGCTCTAGTCGCTGTCACACTCACTCCGGAATGCGCTCCGACCAGCCCCATTTCAAAGTCTACCGTATTTTCAATACGGTAGACAACAAAAAACGCCTTCCGTGTTTAAAACCTTTATGTGTTTGACGATTGTTTCAGAACGTATGAAACAATCACCAAACACATACAAAAATTAAACAGTTGAACAAGTGACAGATATTTTTCGGAATGAAATCTTGTTACCTTGATGTTCGTTTTGCATCCCTCGTGTGTTGAGGAAATGCAGTTTTGGCCATTGTTTTACGCCGATATTGTTTTTGTTTTGTTTCGTGTATTCAGAATGTGCAAGACACAAACACACACACACACACACACACACACACACACACACACACTGACAAAGAGAGAGAGAGAGAGAGAGAGAGAGAGAGAGAGAGAGAGAGAGAGAGAGAGAGAGAGAGAGAGAGAGAGAGAGAGAGAGAGAGAGAGAGAGAGAGAGAGAGAGAGAGAGAGAGAGAACAATGAACAATGAACCTTTATTTTCCAACGGTAGAAGTTATTGGTAACAGGTCCAGTTTTCAAACTTGCCGTTGCTACACCTACTACATAAATGACATAGACATGTAAACATACACATACCACACACTGACGCATGTATGCACTAGCTCACGCACGCACGCCCGCACATACGCACGCACACGCACGCTCACACACACACACAAACACAAACTTGCACTCGCACGCACTTAGACACACACGCACACATATACACACACGCTCTCGGACACGCACTCCAGACATACGTACGCGCATAACGCGTACGCACAAAAATATAAAATGAGTAAAAATGCAAAGTAAAGCAATACACAGAAAATCATTAAGTACATTAGAATTCATACAGCAAAGGTAAATATTATGTGCTCGCTCTCTCTCTCTCTCTCTCTCTCTCTCTGTGTCTCACACACACACACACACACACAGCATGCACACACACACACACACACACACACACACACACACACACACACACACACACACACACACAGCATGCACGCACACACACACACACACACACACACACACACACACACGCACGCACGCACGCACACACACACACACACACACACACACACACACACACACACACACACACACACACACACACACGTGAGCGCGCGCCCAAAATACCGCGTACACACATATGAAGGCAAAAACATTATACATAGTACATGCAGTATTCAATGTACTCTTGACACTCAGATATTATGGTCCACTGTATATTATATAAAAACAAAACAAATAAACAGACGCTCTCTCTCTCTCTGTCTCTCTCACTCTCGCACACACACACACACACACACACACACACACACACACACACACACACACACACACACACACACACAGACATTCTCACACACACACAAACATTCACACACCTGAACACACGCGCAAGTTATCCCTGTACTGTAATGATTAGATTACGTCAGAGATTCTAGGTGTTTGAAGAGGCTGACCCTAAATGAGGTGAGCGTCTTTGCGTTTCTGATTTCTGCAGGAATAGAATTCCAGAATGAACTTCCAGAGAATGACAAACTGGTTTTGAATAAATCAATACGCGGCAGGGGTACTTTGAAATGGTGTCCATGTCTAGAAGCTACAGATATCCGTTCTGAGAAAAAAGAACTCAAGTACATTGGACATGATTGCTTGTACAGCTTGTACATCGATACACCTTTATTGAACTGAAAGTGATGGGATAGAGAGAGCATTTTTAAAGTTTTAAGCTTTTCGTCAGTTGAGAGTTCGGGATCGGGAAATATAAGCTTAGCAGCTCTCCTATGTAGGGAGTTCAGCCTCTTCAAATGTACATCACTAGAACCATCCCACACTGTTGATGCATAGTCTATGTGCGATTTGACATGAGCATTGTAGAAAAGAAGACGCGCATCTGTGTCAGTAATTGTTTTCAATTTTGACAACATATACAGGCCGCTGGAAACCCTTTTGCACACATTATTAATATGCAGTTGGCATTTAAGCTGATCATCTATAGTGACCCCCAAGAGGCTGTGGTGTGATACTTGCTCAATTGGGCTGTCGTTTATACACAGACTAAGAGAGAGCGGGCATAGCTGGTGCTTTTGACGTGTGGTTATAACCATACATTCTGTTTTTGACGGATTCAGGGACATGGAGTTGGAATGACACCAGTCGGTGACCTCATGCAGGCTTTCCTGCAGACGCGTGCTAATTGCAGCTACATCTTTGTGAGGAGTATGTAGTGTGCAGTCGTCAGCAAACATGTCACAAGAAATATCCCGGCAACTAATATGCAGTGGAAGGTCATTGATAAATATGCAGAACAGCAATGGCCCGAGGACAGAGCCCTGAGGCACTCCGCTTTTGACGAGACCATACGAGGAGTAGGATCCATTTAACAGTACTCTTTGCTTCCTTCCGCTTAAATATGAAGTAAACAATGAGACAGCACCTGCATTGCAGAGATATGCTTGAAGTTTTGACAAAAGAATTTATGATTTACAAGGTCAAAAGCTTTCTTAAAATCATAAGATCGACCTAGTTATTTGGGAGTTATTCATGGATGCTAGCCACGCATCAATAAGTCTTGTCAGTGCCGTGTGGCAAGAATGCTTGGGGCGAAAGCCGGACTGAAATACGTGCAAAAGACTGCGACTCTCCAAATATTGATAAAGGTGTTTGTGCACGTGTCTTTCAAGAGGTTTGGAAAGGCTGGATAATATTGAAATGGGTCTATAGTTATTAACATCAGACAGATCTTTTGATTTAGGCAAAGGGATAACCTTGGCTTGCTTCAGTTCTGATGGAAACATATTTTGTTGGATACATAAGTTATAAACATACGTTAACGATTCTACTGTATAGGGAAGGGACAGTTTCAGTATTTTAGGGCTGATCTCATCAGGTCCCGATGACTTTTTGTTTTTCAGTGACCCGATCAGTTTTCCTACTTCATACACAGCTAGAGGCGGTATAGAGAATGGGGGTTTGTCCTTAGTCTTCTGCTTACAGAAGTTAAGTAGGGCCTCCGGGCATGTGTAAGACGCTCAGAGAGAGAGAGAGAGAGAGAGAGAGAGAGAGAGAGAGAGAGAGAGAGAGAGAGAGAGAGAGAGAGAGAGAGAGAGAGAGAGAGAGAGAGAGAGAGAGAGAGAGAGAGAGAATTGAACTGAATTGAATTGAAACTTTATTTTCTAAGGATGAAGACAGTAGGCACGCAGGCCTTTTTACGTCTGTCCTTAATAACATTTTAAATAAATATAACAGCAGAAAGAGGTAACATGACAAATAAATAAAATAAAAGAAGAGATAATAATAATAATAATAATAATAATAATAATAATAATAATAATAATAATAATAATAATAATAAAAAAAACAGAAATATTTCGCGCACAAACACACACACAGACACACACACATACTGACACACGCACATGCGAACACGTGTGCTAGTTATAAGGCAGCACAAGAATAAAGTAAAACACCCATTACTCGAGTGATGCGTTACACACGCGCGCGCGTTCGCACGCACGCACGCACGCACACACGCACGCACGCACGCACACACACACACACACACACACACACACACACACACACACACACACACACACACACACACACATTCAGTCAGATTTAAAATTAAGGCAGCACAAGGGTAACGCATAATGCCTGTTACTCAAGTGATGCGTTACAATCACGGGTGGGGTGTAGGGGGCTCTGGATAGAGGTAGCACCTTTGCTGTTCGGCAGCTGCGTCCTACATAGGACGGACGGGCATCACTGGTCCTCATCCATCTCCTTAATCTCTCACGTGCTGGCTCCAAGCGCCACACCCTGGCAAACCACCTCAGCTGGTGGGCTAAACCACGTGAGGGGGTGGTGTTCACATTGCACCACTAGGCGGATGAGCTGTTTCTGACAGCCAACGGCTAGAGGACGGAGGAGATCAGGTTGGATCCAACGGCCAAATGTGGGGGAGTAAACCTTTCAAATCAGGAGTGGAGCCCCGAAGGCAGACAGCTGCCTGTATTCACGCACTGTTCTGGCAGCTCCTGCAGCCAAACTGGTGCCAAACGTACTGCTTTGCATTCCTTTGGATACATCAGTGAGGCCGAGAGGGGGATCTTGACGACTGGGCACCCCAGGATCTCCATACACTTCGCCCAGGCTTGCGCCCTGGAGAGGTCACTCCAGTGACTGACCCAGCAAGCGCATATACCCATTGTCTTCCGAGACAGGATGCAAAAAAAAAAAAAAAAAAAAAAAAAAAAAAAAAAAATCACGCACGCACGCACACACACACACACGCACACATACTCACACGTGCACATACAATAGATTTAAATAAACATAAAAATGATCATAATTATATGAAAAAATATTAAGTCTAAGATTTTAACTAAAAACTGAAAGATTAAAGTTAAAACTTCAAAAGTAAACTATTGAACACATCAACTGTAACTATGGAGGAATTGAAAATATTACACACACACACACACACACACACACACACACACACACACACATACACACACACACACACACACGCATGCACGCACGCACGCACACAGACACACACACACACACACACACACACACACACACACACACACGCACACACACACACACACACACACACACACCCATTCAGTCAGATGTAAGGCAGCACAAGGATAACGCATGATGCCTATTACTCGAATGATGCGTTACAATCACGCACACACACACATGCACACAATTGAGCGTGCAAATGATTGATTGATTGATTGTACATTGCTTAACGTCCCGACAGCAACAAGGCTTTCTCAGGACGTGCCTGCACTGCTTGTGAAAAAAAAAAAATAAACAGAACATTGAATGTATGTCGCCAGCCGGTCAAATACATTAAATAAACCTAACACATGGGGCCTAAATAAAGCTAAGACCATGTAGCAACACACATCCAACATCAAGAGCTACAGGCAGTGCAGACAGTAGGGAGAGTTTTCAAAAGGCAAATACAGGTGAATGGACAAAGGGTAGACAGAAACACATGCCCCAGAAAAGAGAGAAAAACCCACCCTGTGGGGCTGACCAGGGTGACCCTGGGAACTAAAAAATACCTAACCCCACCCAAGTCCCCCAGGGCAGACCCGGGTGGGGTGAGCGTGCAAATGAGATGCAAGTTGAATGTATGATAGCAGATCAAAGTAGCATGATACGGAATCAAAATTAATGATCATCTTTATGATACTATTAATAAAGTTTGTAGATACATCTAATCTGTTCGATTATTTGTGAGTAAATACTGTAGTAGCTGTCTTTGAAGAAGCTCACAGACTGTGCTGATTTAATCTTTTTGGGGAGCGCGTTCCATAGTATTGAACCCGAGTAAGAAAAAGACGTCTTGAATATGTCTATTCTGGGCTTTGGAACAACCAGGTCATTTTTACGTGTGTTGCAGGGTGTGCTACAAGTCTTGAAAAGATTAGATATGTAAGCTGGTGTTTTTCCTACTGTAGAATTATATACCATTACTAAGGTATTAAAAACAAAGTGTTGACGGAGAGGCAACATACGAAGTAATGGCAAGTTTTTCGTCTGGACTGCTTTGTTGTGGAATGTTTTTATCTAATATAAGTTTCGCCGCTCGCCTATGGAGTGAGTTTAATCTTTTTAAATTTGCATCGCTACAGCCATCCCACACAGATGATACTTAATCAATATGCGATTTAATATGTGCATTATAGAATAGTTGTCTTGTTTTTCCGTCAGTAAAATATTTTAGTTTTGCAAGAAGAAACAAATTTCTTGAGACCACCTTGCATATCTTATCTGTTTGGCTCTGCCAGCTGAGACAGTTATCAATGTGTGTGCAAGTACTCGATGTTCTTTAACTTGCTGAATTTGTTCTGATCCCAGAAACAAGTTCAAAGGAGGGGGATTGAGCTGATGCTTTTGTCTGGTGGCGACGAGCATGCACTTTGTTTTACCAGTGTTTGGAATCATGAAATTATCAGCACACCATTTTGATGTAACATTTAGACTTTGCTGAAGGGTGAGGTTGACACTGAAAACATTTGCATCAGAAAAGTCTAATGTGCCATCATCTGCAAAAAGGCTGCAGCTGACTCCAGTGGGAGAAATATGTAGAGGAAGATCATTTATAAAAAAGAAAAAATAATAAGGGGCCGAGTATTGATCCCTGTGGCACACCATGACGAATTATACCCTCTGCAGATTGTTTGCCATTTACAAGAACAAATTGAGTTTATTCTCTAGGTATAACTGAAAAACACCTCATCGTTGCTACTAAGCCTATATTCTCTAAGTTTCTGTATAAGTAGATTATGATTGACAAAGTCGAAAGCTTTGCTAAAATCTAAAAATACTGGCTCTGTCGTTTGCAGTCTGTTCATTGCATCGAGCCATCTATCAATCAAAATGAATCAGCACTGTATGACAAGAATGGCGTTGTCAAAAGCCTGAATGCAAAGGGTATAAAACTTGATGATTTTCCAGGAACTGCTGTAAATGATGGTGAACATGTTTTTTTTATAAAAAAAAATTGGTTTCGATAAAGTCGAAAGTAAGGAAATGGGCCTAAAGTTATTTGGCTCAGAAATATCTTTAGTTTTCGGCAAAGAATGACTTTTGCTTTTTTTCGGCTGGACGGAAATGTTTCCTGTCGAAAACAACGATTGTAAATATACGTCAGAGAATCAACGACATATGGGAGAGCTAGTTTTAGTATTGCAGTACTAATGCCGTCATGACCAGTTGATCTCTTTTTTTTTTTAGCTGAGATATAGTTTTACCAACGTCATAAACCGTTATAACAGGAATGTTGAAAATACTTGACTTGAGCTTTTCGGCACAGAATTTATCAAGTACGTCTGATATCTGTAACATGTTTGGACAACTTTGTAATAGGACATCAGCAGCAGATAGGAAATGTGTATTAAATGTATCCGCTGAGACACTTGTGCATGCCGGCTTTTGTTTAGATTTTATAAATGTGTTCAGGGCGCGCCACACTGTAACTGTGTCCCTTTTCTCATCAATGATCCGTTTAAAGTGACACTTTTGGGCTTCACAGACAAGATACTTTATCTTATTCGCTGTTTACGATAGGCATTAAATTTCTTGTGCTTTTTAAGTTCATTACGAAGTGACATAGCACCCTTGATAGCCTTCTGGCCAATTGTTGAGTTGGAGGTGTGATTCCGCTTGGTCACCTCAGTGAATTCCCCATGAGCACCCTCGAGAGGATCTGCGTTGGAGATGTATGTCCGGTTACGCCCAGCTTGTCATCTCCCTTTCTTATTTCTCTGTGTGCGTCGGCGCTGCTGTTTGTTCAGCGTTTAACGGCTTCATTGCAAGTGGACGCAGAATGTGTTTTTGAAATAATTGTCATTCAACGTCAAATCTCCTAAACGGTCGTAAACACATGGCTGCAAAGTGGTTTCAACAAGAGGCATAGATCCTCATGAGCCCCCGCAATTGCGGGGGCTCATGAGAATCTATACCTCTTGCAGTTGGGTGGTGTTCAGTTTTTCTCGGCAGTGACGAAGGGCTTAAAAAAAAAAGGCAAAAAATACTAAGCTTCTAAACGGCGAAAGATTAATTCGACTGGGCGACAGATGGCTTTGAGGCGCATACATGTGTCGGTCCGTGTTTTTGGATCTACGGTACCATGTTGTAAGTTCTAAAACCACAGATCAGGACACACAAACACTAACTTAGTGCTCAAAGGCTATCATAGACACTCGCATCGTGATATGAAACCAAGGCACACGTGCGTACGCACGCACCGTTTCACGCATGCATGCCGATACGCACGCACGCACGCGCGCACACACACATGCACACCGCATATTGAGAAGAGAGAGAGAGAGAGAGAGAGAGAGAGAGAGAGAGAGAGAGAGAGAGAGAGAGAGAGAGAGAGAGAGAGAGAGAGAGAGAGAGAGAGAGAGAGAAAGAAAGAGAGAGAGAGGACTGAGTCTGTGTTGGTGATTGTGGTGGGTGATGGGGGTGAGGGGGTGGGGGGGGGGGGGAGAATGGTTGCGGGGTGGGGGGTAAGAGGTTATAACAGGGAGTTAGAGGCCGGTGTCAGCCTTTCTTGTGACATCTTCCATATGTGGACTGACGTTTTTTTATGGAAAGTAACAACACAATTTATCAAACAATGGAGAAGACGGTGGCGGTAAACTTCATTGGAGGTCGAGTTTTATGGCTGGCGTACGCATTAAACTAAATATATATTTCTTTGTATTTACATAGATTCTCACTTTCCGATGTCAGTACTATCGTTAGTTATGTCTGAAACAGATTAACCCATATCATACTGAGGCTAAAAGCTTCAAATTTGTTCACTGCCATAATTATGCAAGCTACATTATAGTACTTACGGATAAGGATATAGACCAATGGCTTTAGTTCAACAGTGGTGCCAGAATAGCTTGGCCCCTATAGGCGCCAAGCTATTCTGGCACTACCCTTGAACTATTTTAGTCAAACTTGTTTCACACACGTGTGTATTCCGAATGATAAGGGTTAAAGGCAGTCCATCATGTTTAAAAGATGGAAAGTTTACTGATGGGTTCAACTTAGCGTGCACTGACCATTCATACCCGAGTCATCAGTGCGCACGTTTCGAAGTTTGTCAGGTCTATACTTCGTATTTTAACCCGTTCACTGCCGGGAAAATTGCGAACGCCGTCCAAACGCAAGAGGCAAAGAACTTCATGAGCCCCCGCAGATGCGGGGGCTCCTGATCTTATATGGCTCTTGCTGGCACAATTTATACCCTTGGTTCCTAGGATGTAAGGTGCTATATCGTTGAATTTGTCATGGCTTTACAGACACACCATTTATGTCTGCTCGAAGTCAAAGGGTTCAAATGGTCATTCTGGAGTCACGTGGCGAGAAAGGTATGCATTACAGGCCCAGAACAATAAGACGGGATGGGGGTGGGGGGTGGGGGGGGGTGGTGGGGGGCGAGGGCGAAAGGGGGCCTGGGGGGTGGAGGGGGCTGTAGGTGCTTGGAGGAGAGGGGTAGGGTATCTTTCCCAGTGGGGGTACAATGTACTGCTGTGCAGGAGCG
>BTPG01000005.1:29072727-29162727 GCA_036245525.1 Semisulcospira habei
CCAAAATAGCTTGGCCGGCGCCTCATGGTCGGTCAGTCTCTAGAACTGCTATCGTAATATAGTACAGTCTTCTACGATACCATTTATTTGTCTTCAGGTAGCCACTTACTAGTAACGATTTATATTCATTTCCGCCAAACATATTATATTTTCTATGCTGAATATTTTTGCATGCGACAAGATAAACACTGAAACACACGCTATCGACACCATACAACAGTTAAGCACCGTAAACATCATAAACAAATAACTCACCTATAACGAAGCAAGAGACTGACAGATAAATTGTTAATAGTAGTAGTAAGTTTGAATAAGTACATATATGTGGCAGGACCGATATGGAAAAAAATATCCTGAAGTTATAATATCGCAGCATATTGACACGTCTGTCTTCTTTCAGTCACTTTACACTTTTTTCTCACTGGTCCGGGTCTATTCGACTTTTTTCACTGGTTGCCCGTTCTCAAGGCAGCGGGAGTCTCAGTTCTTGTCACATTTTACCAAGGTAACATGTGATAAGCAGACTCACTTGTTACACGTTACAACGCCAACGTTACTCGCTGAACAAAGCATTCTCTCCCAAATACGTCTCCCAGTCACATTTCTCAAGACAAACGTGCCCTAGTCTTCATTCAGTCAAACCTCTAAACAAAAATATGCCAATAAATATTTATTTAGGGGGCTACACAACAAAAAGAACTATATGTAGCTTTCTGTGATACCGTTGGTGTCAGTTTCATACAACAACAAATAATATCAAAGACAGGAACATTCAAGCGAAAAGCCGTACTGACTGTAATCGAAACGGCGAAGAAACAAAAAGCTTGATAAATAAAAACTGAGGGGGTTATGCAACAAAATAACTATGAGCACGCGTTGTGTTCGACCTATATTACCAATTTCATAAGAAAGAATGACTGAAAATGTGTTAAATTAAAAGATATCTAGGAGAGAAATTCCAGGCAAACACAGTTCGCGTGAGGTTGTTGACCGACAGTCGAAAGTATTGCATTTCTACGTCCCAAGATCATGCTATACAATGGGCTAAACCCGTTGCATGGCGGTAGTCGCTACCGACAGGCGAAGGGTTAATACATTTTATAGTTGAAGACAATATCATTGTATTACGAGTAGCTCTGTATCCAAAGCGCGACGCGACTGCGGCGCGGTAAGCGGCACGACAAAAAAGTAGCTGGGCAGCAGGCGGAAAATCGTCATGTGAGTATTTACATAAAGCGGCGCGACAAAGCGATTTTGCGCCTTGGTTTTGATTTGGAAAAATAACTCAAATTTGTCGCGTACTGATAACCATACCCGCAACACTGCGAAATCGCCTCTAAATCGCTCGACTGAGCGATACAATTTTGTCGCGCCGCTGTCGGCTTGTTTCCCCGGTATCGCGCCGCTTCCGCGTGGAGCTTATAGAAACACTCCTACTTTATTTCTATGTTCTCGATTTTTGTCGCTGTCGCCACTGATTTCCTGTCGCTTTCGCGCCGCGATATTGAAACACAGCTTTAGGCTTTACCAGAAAGCCTTTGACTTTTCGCACCCTTGCAGCTACAAGAACCACTGCCTCGTAATACATCTAATATTGTTCTTTACCATATCATATACTATTTTACCCTACCACATTGTGTAACAAGTCACAACCTGCTGCTGAGAAATGCTATTTAACGATGTACATAACTGTGCCTCATTCACCTCTTCTGTTTATTGTCAAGGAAGACACGTCTTCTTTGACACAGTGAACAGAAGAAAAAAATAAGACGCATTTCATTACCCCCACTCTGTGGTAACCCGGACGGGCGTGCTTCCCGAGATAGACCCATTCGGGGTGCACACCACAAGTCCACTTCAATTCAAATGAGATGCGAAGCATCTCATTTGAATATTAAGTGGACTTGTGGCGTACGTCCCGAGTGGGTCTGTCTCGGAAAGCACGCCCGCAAAAGGTACAGGAAAACATCGACTAGTCCTGGCTCGGTGCTTGGTTTGTTTCAGAGCCACAATGACAATGTCCAAGAACCGTTCGCACCTTCTTCTTCTCCTTCTCCTGGATTATGTCATTGTGACGTCATCCTTCAGCATCAGAAAGAGAGAAACTCAGGTGGCTGACCACGAGGAGAATTTGGAAACCGCTCCACTGCTTGCTAGGCCTGCGCGGTTGAACAGGCCCGTGACAGGACCTGCCGATTTGCCGGAGCCTTTCATAACCCGGCTGTTGCCTTCTGTCAAAGGGCCCACTCCTGTTACGCTGCCTGAGGCTGTTACACTGCTGTCTGAGCCTATTACAGGGCCAGAACCGCTCCCTACCATTACACTGCTGGAGCCGGTTACACAGTTGCAGCCAGTTACGCCACCAGAGCTCCCACCCCCCATTACGTTGTACCCTGCCCGAACCTGCCATTCAGTCTAATGTAGGTTAAACTTTACAACAATGTAGCGAAAAGACGCGTCATTCTAGCTAAACAACACAAATCTACCGGCGCAATTCTCCAAGCAAAAGAAAAGGAATCCAACTAAAAAGCTACGTAAATACTAATCTAAAATAACTCAAATGAATATCGGATCTTTCCTATGATCAACACACATACGCTCTCAAAACAAATAACACAACCACACATGGACCCTCCTGTAATAATGCCCTGAAACACTGAACCCGCCTGTAATAATGCCCTGAAACACTGAACCCGCCTGTAATAATGCCCTGAAACACTGAACCCGCCTGTAATAATGCCCTGAAACACTGAACCCGCCTGTAATAATGCCCTGAAACACTGAACCCGCCTGTAATAATGCCCTGAAGCCATGCACGCTCCTGCAAGAATTCCGATATATTGCCCCCTCTTTTACACTACCCTGATATACTGCCTCCTTCTGAAATAATGCCCTGGTACACTGCCCCTTCCTGAAATAATGCCCTGATACACTGTTCTGCCATAATGCACTGCCTCCGCCTGTAACGATGCCAAGATAAACTGAATCTTCCTGTAACGATGCCCAGATGCACTGCCCAGTCTTTTAATGATGCCCTAATACTGTAATACTGTTCGATGGACAGGCTTCGGAGAAACAACAACAGATGAAGGCCATAAAATCTGGTTCAGCGGAAAAGAAACCAAGCACGAACATGGCGTAGCTTTTATCGTAAGGAAAGAGGTGGTTGGAACTGTCATCAGCTGCACCCCCGTGTCAAGCAGACTAATCTCCATCCGCATCTCCGCCCGACCGCACAACATCACTATCATACAAGTATACGCTCCAACAGCAGACCATGATGATGAAGAATTAGAAGAATTTTACGAACAACTGGACAACATCATCAAGAAAACACCTAAGAAAGACATTCTGACTGTCCTCGGTGACTGGAATGCAAAGATCGGCCCTGACGCCTACCAACAATGGGCAGGAACAGCTGGCAAGTTTGGCCTTGGAGAAACAAATGACAGAGGCCTGCGACTTTTAGAGTTCGCAGAGAGTCACCGTCTCACCGTTGCTAATACCCTCCATCCACACAAGAAGTCAAGAACAGTGACATGGCAATCGCCAGGAGGCCTGGTCCATAACCAGATTGACTTCATCTTGCTGCCTCGATGATTCAAATCCAGCGTTAACAAAGCACAAACGAGGTCCTTTCCTGGCGCTGATATTGGCAGCGACCACAACCTCGTCCTTACTAGCCTCAAGTTGAAGCTAGCATTGAAACGAGATAGCAAGAACCCTCGCATCAGATTCGACCTCCAGAAGCTAAAAGACCCGGAAGTAGAAGAGCTCTTCCAAGCCCAGGTGGGAGGCAGATTTGCAGCCTTGGCTACTTTGGACTGCGACGTAGACACCCTTGCTGGAAATATAAAAGAGGTGTTACTTTCTACAGCAGAAGAAGTGCTGGGGAAGCAGAGGAAGCGCAAACAGCCCTGGGTCACCGATGACATCCTCGATCTCTGTGATGAGAGGAGAGCCTGGAAGAAAAAGAGAGGCCAAGACCTCACATCAGCAAACAAGTACAGACTTGTCAACAAGAAGATCAGGAAGAGGATGAAAGAAGCCAAAGAAGATTGGATTGAAGACCAGTGTTGTAGCGTGAAAGAGGGCATGGCAAATGGCAACAGCAAGAAGGCTTATGAAACGCTAAGGACCCTCACCAAGACTCAACAGCGAACAGCCACAGTCATCGAAGACAGCAGCGGCCAACTCCTTACGGAAAACACTGCTGTACTAAACAGATGGACTGAGTACTGCCGAGACTTGTATAACTACAAGGCTGAGCCAGACACCAGCATCCTCCAAAACAACCAGGCTGGGGCCAGGAAGGCTGAAGACCTGCCAGTGTTAGCTGAAGAGGTGGAAGCAGCCGTACGCGGCCTGAAGGGAGGAAAGTCTCCAGGTGTAGACAACGTACCTGCTGAACTGTTGAAACATGGAGGAGAAGTAACAACGAAGGTCCTCACTACACTCTGTCAAAAGATCTGGGAGCAAAAGAAATGGCCAGTAGAATGGACACAGTCTCTAGTGATCCCGCTCCCCAAGAAAGGAAACCTGAAACAGTGCCAGAACTACAGAACTATCAGTCTGATAAGTCACCCTAGCAAAGTAATGCTTAGAATCATTCTCAACCGCCTCAAAACTTTCGCCGAGGAACTGCTGGCAGAAGAACAGGCTGGCTTCAGAGTTGGAAGAAGCACTGTAGAGCAGATTTTCAACTGCCGCGTCCTGATCGAGAAGCATCTGCAGCATCAGCGCGAACTCTACCACAACTTCATTGATTTCAGGAAAGCATTTGATCGCGTCTGGCACGACGGACTCTGGCAAGTCATGAGATCGTTCAACATAGAGAAGGGACTGATCCAAATGATAGAAGCGCTTTACAAGAACGCCTGCAGCGCGGTTCTACTTAACAATCAGTCAGGCGAGTTCTTCAGGACGACGATCGGTGTCCGTCAAGGATGCCTGCTCTCTCCTGTCCTTTTCAACATATTCCTGGAGAAGATCATGCAGGAAACCCTCCACGACCACCATACTTCAATCTCTATTGGTGGCAGATCCCTGTGCAATCTTCGATTCGCAGACGACATTGACCTCATGGCAGGCAGCAATAGTGAGCTCCAAAACCTGACAGACAAACTTTCAAGTAGCGCAGGGTCTTATGGCATGGAGATCAGTACGGATAAAAGCAAAGTGATGATCAACACCACAAGCGACAGCAGCAGCAACATTCACATGAATGGCCAAAAGCTAGAAGAGGTCAATAGCTTCAAGTACTTGGGAGCCACCCTGTCCAAAGACGGTAGTTGCATAGCAGAGATCCGTATCAGGATAGGTACAGCAACATCCGCAATGGCCAGGCTGGACAGGATATGGCGAAGTAACTCCATCAGCTTCACCATCAAGTACAGGCTTTACAAGTCCCTCATAGTGTCTATTCTACTCTACGGCTGTGAGACTTGGACACTGCTTGCAGACTCAGAAAAGAAAATCCAGGCCTTTGAGAACAAGTGCCTGAGGAAGTTGCTCCGCATCTCGTACCGCGAGCACAAGACCAACGAATATGTACGGAGCATCGTCACTTCCCTGGTGGGCCCACATGAACCCCTTATGGCAACCGTGAAACGGCGCAAGCTTGCTTGGTTTGGCCACGTGACCCGACACAACACCTTGTCCAAGACTATCCTCCAAGGCACTCTCGAAGGAAGTCGTCGGCGAGGTCGTCAGAGAAAGAGTTGGGTCGCAAACATAAAAGAATGGACCGAACTCGAGATGTCAGACTTGCTTGCCACCGCCCAAAATAGAACTCAGTGGAGAGCACTGTCTGTTGCTGCTGCCTTTCAGTCCCCCCAACGCCCAGTTCGGGCAAGGGACTGATGATGATGATGATGATGATGAATACTGTAAAGACGACCTGAGGCAATGTCTTTCCAATAAAGATAACCCTTTGGCTTCGTATCTCTTTTAGTCGCGACGATTCCTGCAGTTACATCGCTCTCCTACGCTTGACTCCCTTGTGCAAGAAGTCACCGGGGCTTGTAACTCATTCGCGAAGAGCCGCATCCAGATACGAGGTTCTATGCCGCGTATCCGGATGCGGCTAGCCGCGAGTGAATTAAAAATGGCTGGAGTTTTTAATCCATACTTTTTATTTTCAAACGTCTGAACAGCAGGCCATAGGTGCAGTGTTTTCGTGCGTGGCTGAACTTATCTGGTTTGACGGTCGTAAAAGTGACCTGTAGAATTTAATTCCCTCAATGCGAAAAGTATGAGAACTCAAACGGAGACTGCGGGAATATAAGAGCTCTGTGGAAATGCCTGGCTTACCGAGCGACAGTTTACATTAGTTTGTCAATGAGCCGAAATAAATATCGTTTTTTGCATCGCATCGTAAAACACCAAGAATCTGATTTCAAAACATGTGCCGCGTGCATGCGCGCGTGTGTGTGTGTGTGAGTGTGTTTGTGCATTCATGCGTAGAGCTTAAAGCTATTTTTAGAATAAGCACTGTATAATTATTATTATGTCTGTGTGTGTGTGTGTATGAATGTTCGTACTGGATGTGTTTGTGTGTGTGCTCGTGTGTGTGTGTGTGTGTGTGTGTGTGTGTGATTGTGTGTGTGTGTGTGTGTGTGTGTGTGTGTGTGTGTGTGTGAGACACTTCCATAATTATTGACTTATTTTATTTTTTTTATTTCGTTTGTGTTCTTCACGTAGTGCTGGCTAGTCCACTCTTTGTTTTCTGTCCTAAAGTAACATACATGTCTAGTAAATACATATACATATAGTGTCCGATACCGACACTGAACGTGACAATTTTTGTTCTGGTCTATGATTCTGAACCATGCGGCTGAATGCCGCAAGGTTTAGAATTACATATCAGCACGCGTAGGAACACAACCACCTAACTGCTAGCATTGCAGGTACAGGAAAGTCAGTTAGTATTTGAAAGAAGAAAACAGAAGAGAGTGGTAGAAAACCCTTTAAAATAGAAACAAGGAACGACGTTTCGGATCAAAGATCCTTCTTCAGGTGACATGGAAACAATCGTAGAGCAGAAAAGAACACGATAGAAAGAAAAGACGTCATCCTGTATAGAGAGAATTTAGAATGACGTAAAAAAAAAAACCAAAAAAACAAACAAACAAACAAACAAACAAACACCACACACACATAATCACGCAAATACACATGCACAAAACACGTAGCACAAAACTTACGTCTACATACATACACGTCATTGCATACATTCGCATTCACTCGTGCCTGCTGCCATTCATGTACACACACACACACACACACACACACACACACACACACACACACACACACACACACACACACACACACACACGCACGCACGCACACACACACACAGACACACACACACACACATACACTCTCAACGGTAGCATCCAGTATCAACAGTGAGGTCAAGTCTGGCACCAACCACCCATCAGGCCGAGCATACATCCCTATGGGCGAATGTTCAAGCCGCGCGGATGGTAAGTGCCAAGCCTGTCCGCGAAAAAGGATTCTGTCATTTTGCGGCGGATGAAGTGGGATGTATTTTGCCAAAGGATGCGTATGCTGAAAAGTGTGAGGCTATGAGGAGGTTCGTTGAAATGACGTCCAACCTGGTTGTTGTATCCGAGGCGGATCGAACGAACATGCTCCTCGCAGCGTACAGGGAGTGTACGGTATGTCTCCCCCACATACAACATCTTTGGGCAGTGAGAACATGAGATGACATAGACAATATCCGATGACTGGCATGTGAATGATCGGTGGACATTGAAAGATGACAGGGGTCCAGTATTTGATAGCGAAATATCGGTATAGAGACTATCACCAATACAGAGATCGAATAGTAACACAGTTACCATAGGGCCGACGTCGGCCGCAGTCGGCCCGCGCACATCCGTGCGTGCGTCGACCGTGGCCAACGTCGGCCCGACTGTCTCGTGCTTACTGGTGGTAATTTATTAGACTGACCATGGTCTGTTTACGCCAACACGCGGAAATTAAACACATCCATTTTCCAGCCGAGACTTCACTATCGTTGTTTCCACAAAGACAATGCCTGTGCTGGGTGTGTGTTTCGGGACCTCACTGCTTTTCTGTGATTTTGGACCTTACGGCCTAAGGCAAGCAGCAGATGCCAGACGAAGAAATACGTATACTTTATAAATAATAATTGGTTTTCCCCGCACTACCATCGGTGTAACGGAAAGACTGCTCGCGAGGTCAGTAGACGCTGAAAGAGAAGTTAGTTGTCTGACGAAGGTTTTAGGAACATTATATGAAGTGCTTCATGTCTTCTGGCCTGTAAAGGCAAAAATATAAAGTCCAGTTTTGTTTAAAGCACGATTGTCATTGCATTCCAATAAACATCACGCTTTTTACAAAATGGACTTACTGTTTTTTGTCTTCACGAGGTAGGTTTGTCTTCGTCGTGGGCGATCAAATTGGCGTCATCAAGGGTAATTACCCAAACCGCAAAACGCCATCGGGCCGAAATCGACCGCCGAGCGCGGGCCAAGGGTAGCCGACGTCGGCCCGATGGCCTTTGAGCACTCTTCCAGACAAGAGTAGGACACTCTACCACCTGAGCTCCCCAGCTCATCTTAAAGATAGCAGCGTGATTTTTGTCTATGAAATAACGCCATTAAAGTACCATTACGCATAAATCTGAAGACGCATTTCAGCACCATTTGTGTTTGTTATGCCTTGTCGACACACCTAAAGAACTTTAACGGCAGTTTGGACAAAGCACACGCGTAATCGCACTTACTTATTCTTCGCAACCTTTAGCATGTCAATCTATTTTTAGCTGTTTCTTGTACTGATAGCGTTGTGTTTCTAGAACGGAGTGGGGTCAATGTCAGATTACTTGATTTAAAGACGACGTGTGCTGAAATGGATTCTCCTGTGTCTAAATGAACCATAAGATAAGATAAGATAAGATAAGATAAGATAAGATAAGATAAGAGAAGAGAAGATAGTTTATTGCCATATGTTTCCATGTAAAAAAACAACAACAACAATAAAACATTGGAATTTATCTTGATGTTAGTTACTAAGACTATATTAACACACACACACACACACACACACACACACACACACACACACACACACACACACACACACACACACAGAGTTATTTAAAATATGATTTTCATGCTAAATACTAAGCAAATACTGGTATTAAGCACGGCGAACGGGCACGCCTCACTGATTCAGTTATCCGCTGACTAACATTCCGACAAGTTCTCACTCGCCGCTCGCGCTCTCTCCAATCAATCCAGCTGATCTGAGAGAGCGCGAACAGCCAGAGGTAAAAAAAAACTGTTGCGGAAACTGCTGATAGACCTGTACCTAGGCCCTGATGGTACAAGTTGGAAAGGTTCATTGCTAGGGTGGATGGAATCACTGGAGATAAGACGTGCTCTACGTAAGAGACGCTGCTGGTACAGTGAGTCCAGGCTAGGCAGATCTCTGCCTATGATTTTTTAAAGCGGTCTTGACCACCCTGCTCAGTCTGATTTTCTCTTTGGCCGTGATGGAACCATACCAAACCGCGCTCGAAAAGGTGGGCACGCTCTCAACCACAGCTCGGTAAAATTGCATCAACATGTGGGCACTGACACCAAAACTGTTCAGACGTCGCAGGAAGAACAAGCGCTGCAGTGCTTTTCGGACGATGAGGCGAGTGTTTTCCTCCCACTTAACGTCACATTACAGGGTAGTGCCAATAAACTTGAAGTTCTGGACAGTTTCAATGATTTCAATATTGATCACAACACAAGAGGGGGGAGGGGACTGTTTCTTTCTAAAGTCCACAATCATTTCTTTTGTTTTGCCAGTGTGCAGTTCAAGGTTGTCGTTAATACACCAGCTAATTAGAGTCTCAACCTGACTTCGGTAGGCGGATTCCTCTGAGTTTGTAATGCACCCTTCCACTGTGGTGTCATCTGCAAATTTCAGAACTTTAGTACTGGCATGGCATGAAGCACAGTCATAAGTAAACAGGGAGTGGAGCATAGGGGAAAGAACGCACCCCTGAGCGTGCCCGTGGATAAAATGAGGGTGGATGACACATTTTCACCAATTTAACGACCTGTGGTCTCATCCACAGGAAATCGAGGGCCCAGAGGCACCATGCCTCTGGAGCTCTGATTTGCTGGACCGTCTGGTACAGTTTAGATGGAATAATGGTGTTAAAAGCAGAACTGTAATCAACAAATAAAATTCTGGCATAGGTATTTGGGATTTCAAGGTGTTGTAAAACCTTAAACAAACCAAGTGACACCGCAACCTCCACGGAACGTTTTTCGCGATACACGAATTGAAAACAATCCAGAAGAGGATCGGTAAGTGTTCTCAGAAACCGGAGGACGAGGCGCCCGAGCGTCTTCATGACAACTGAGGTCAGAGCGACCGGTCTATAGTCGTTTAGAGAGGACACTTTGGATTTTTTTCGAAACAGGAATGACGGTGGACCTTTTGAAACACTGAGGAACAATGCACTGAGTGAGAGAGAGAGACATGTTGAAAATGTCAGTAAAGATGCCCGAGAGCTGGTCCGCACAGTTTCTGAGTAAACGTGGAGAAATGTTGTATGGACCGGCAGCTTTCCTGCTGTCAAGTTGCTGAAACATGTACCTGACATCGGCGTCCCGAACAGTGAAAGGTGGGTTCTCAGTATTACTCCTCACCACAGAAGGAAGTGGGGTCGTATTCTTTTTTTTATCAAAACGACTATAAAAGTCATTCAGGGTGTCTGGGAGAGACGCATCTGTAACATCAGCAGACTTGGATGCTGGTTTATAGTTTGTAATGTCTTTGAGGCCTTGCCAGATGTCTCTAGGGTTACTAGCTGCGATTTTCTGTTCTAGTCTGTCTCTGAAATTGCGCTTAGCAGTCTTAATTGCTTTTTTGTACTGCATACCTGGCTTGTTTGTACCTTTCTTTGGCATTGTCTTTGTACGCGTCATGTTTTTTTCCTGGAGTTTGTGTTTAATGTCTAATCCATGACTTGTCATTAAGAATACTCTTGCAGGTCTTGGTGGGAATACAGAGGTTCTCACAGAAGGTAATGTAGTCAGTGACAGTCTCTGTGTACTCGTGAATGTCTGATGTGATCTCTTTAAACACATCCCAGTCAGTACACTCTAGACAGCCTCGGAGTGTTTAACTGCCTCAGGTGACCACTGTTTGATTGTTTTTACTTTTGCTTTTACACTTTTGAGTTGTTGTTTGTATCCTGGCACAAGATAAATCATGACATGTCCGAGTGGAGCCGAGGGGCAATGGAACGGTAAGCGCCTTTTATGGTTGAATAACAACGATATAAAATTTTACCGTCTCTAGTGGCACAAGATACTTGCTGTTCAAACTTAGGAATCTCTTTGCTAAGATTAGCTTTATTGAAATCGCCAGCGACAACAACAAAAGAGTTAGGGTTTGAGTTCTCTGCCTGTGTAACAACATCACACAGCTGCGCTATCGCGGCTTCCGTGTTCGCTTGTGGTGAGATATACACGGCAATCAAAATGACACGTGAAAACTCCCTCGGCAGGTAGAATGGGCGACAGGCAATAGTCAGTGTTTCTAGGTCAACACTACACGTTTTTGACGATACTTGCAGGTCTGTAGCCCAGCGATCGTTGACCAGAAAACGCACACCCTCCACGAGATTTACCAGTAGCGTCTTGAGAGCGGTCGCCACGGAAGATGGAAAAGCCAGGTGGCTGAACAGCAGAGTCGGGGATCGTCGATTCGAGCCAGGTTTCAGTAAAACAAACAAAAAAAAAAAGAATAGTCCTTGAAATCTCGTTTAGTCTGTAGATGGCACAATAGTTCGTCAGTTTTATTTCGAAGAGATCGAACGTTTGAAAGAAACGTGGCGGGTAACGGGGGGCGTAAATTGCGACGGCGAAATCTCACAAGAGCTCCTCACTCCTTCGACCCCCGCTTTCGCACTTGCCGGGCACGATCTGTGTCAAAGTGAGATGCTGTATCCCAGTTATAAATATGAAAGTATTTGTGAGTACGCTCAAACCAGTTCTTGGAGACGGGGGGGGGGGGGGGGGGGGGGGAGGGGGAGGGGGGATGGGGGGAGGGGGGGAAGGGGGATGGGGGGAGGGGGGAGGGGGTGTGTGCTTTCTCACCATAAACTTGTACAAACATACACACTTGAAATCTGTACTGCATAAAACAATTGTGCCCACCATGCGTACACACACATGTACACAGCAAACATACAATGCTCGTCTGACTGACCTATAAATACATATCGGATGACACAGGCACATTCATCTACGTTGCACCTAAACGGAGCATAGATGTATAGAAACACACATCTTAATGAACTTTCATATTTCAAGATTGCAACTAGACCTGTGTGTAGCGTTTCGTAACCATCTGTTACAGAAGTGAATCTTTGAACAGGTGGTGGGCCATTAATGACTAGTAAAGTTTGAGCCAAATCCGCGCACAATCCGACCTGAGACACGCAGATCGGCCAACAGATAATGTCCAAGAAAGTGATCTTTTTTTTTTTTTTTTTTTTTTTTTTTGTTGTTGCCGAGATTGAGTGTTATGATTTTTTTTGAGGCCAGTGGCACGGTGTTGCACGCCACAAATGGCCCCTATGCCAGATCGACCTGGTGTCATTGTGGCGTGGGAATATTACGTGAAGGGAGAAGTCAGTCAGAAGTCGGAAATTTGTATATGGTGGATGCTGTTCCTTTAAAGCTGAGCGCTGACCACATGCAAGTGTACAAGCCAAATAATAAAATCTCTAGCTCTTGATGTTGGATGTGTGTTGCTAAATGGTCTTAGCTTTATTTAGGCCCCATGTGTTAGGTTTATTTAATGTGTTTGACCGGCTGGCGACATACATTCAATGTTCTGTTTAGTTGGTTGTTTTTTTTCACAAGCAGTGCAGGCACGTCCTGAGAAAGCCTTGTTGCTGTCGGGACGTTAAGCAATGTACAATCAATCAACAATCTAGCCCCGACGCACTACCGCAGGAGATGGATCGACCATGATAATTTAAGGGAAGTGCCTGATTAGCTTGGCGCCGTCAGGCGCCAAGCTAATCTGGCACTACCCTTAAATTATCATGGTCGATCCTCCTCAGTGGAACTAGCGCGTAGTCGTTGACATCTCTAACACTGACACCTCTAACATGAACGTTGACACCTCTAACATTTTGAAAATGAAGACTTGGTATAACATGGGTTCAACAGAATGATATAGTAGATAAAGTGTGTTGTAATTATCTTTTCGTTCGTTCGTACTTGGGGTGTTCGGACAGTAATATAAGACGGTGACTTATCAACTTGAAGTTCCCTTTCCGTGTACGGTAACATGATCGCAGGGAGTAGAGTACCACGCTAATATGACTATCACCCGGTATCGATCCGTGGTGGGGTTGGCATGCGCAGCTTCAAAGATATCCATTACAGTAGAAGACGGCTGGCAAAAGTTCACCGGCATCCAGTTAGCCCAGATCCTCGGGCCGACATCGACAACCATTGGCCGGCGCAATGCCATGCGCGGGCCAATAACGGCCGACATCGGCCCAAGGACCTTGTGGAAGCCGGGCAGTCTAGTGCCAGCTTGTTTGACCTTTGCAGAGGAAGTTAGCTGTTTTTGAGAAGAGGGTTTCCTTCACGGTCAGTAGTATCACCTGTGTCTAGCGCAGATTATAGTCGGCTGCTGTGGGTATTTTTCTTCCCTTAATTATACCCTCTAATTGTGTATCGGATACTTCTGACGGCCTTACCTGCTGTACGCTGATCATCACCTGGTCCCATTAGCATTCGGGGAAAAAAAACACCCCGGATTAAGTAGAAGAAGAAAAGCCCGAAAAAAACACAAAAGTGGATGTAGATTGATCTCCATGCATAACAAGACTCATCGGGGTCAATGTATAGGTAAGTAAGTAGCTGATTAGGCCGGTTGCATTGTCAGTGCATGCATCCTCTCAATGTCTTTATATTGCCTAGGATCAAGCATATCAACACAGTCAGAAAACTGTCTGCAACAGATACTGCTGACAGTATATGTATGGGTCCTTTAGGTACTAACTTAGAGCTTTATGGTGTAAATACAATGCCGGCCGAATGTCGAAATTCATCGTTTGGAGGGTATGTTGTTTTTGTACCCGAGAGCGCAGATTATTGTCTGCTTCGGCCGCGTTTTGAATATGTGCATATTTACTAGCCTACGTCACAAGGCAGAACCCGGTCAATACTGTAGGTCACGAGGTCATCGGTGTCAGTGTCATAACACGTCAGTCTACTACTGATGTTCTCCGGCATCTCTTTGACATAAGTCTCCACGAGAATGTAGAATAAACCTTCCATATGCTGTCAAAATCACAATGCGGGTTCTGCTTAATTAACCTGCTAGTACTTGCTAGTATTTACTAGTAACGAGGTTAGTGGCATCGTCAGTGCACGGCCGGGGGCGTGGCTTGTTCGACTCAGTCTTCGTGCAAATCCACTGAGCCAGCGTCCACGGTGCTTAGTTTGACTTTTGATACTTTATCCCTCGGAAACACGAAATAGAACATTGGTATCTATACCCACTTTCTGCACTGCAATTTCACATCTCACACATCGGAGTCTACGTAACCGAAAGCATCACTGAAAACAATAAATGCACCATTGCAGCAGAAACACTACCTCTCTGAATCGAGTGAATGAGAGCCCGGCCCGCACAGACAAAAACGTGTCACGACCAGCGATGTGCCGCAATTTTGACACATACCGTAGTTTTCAGATCCTTGCAGCATAAAAGCTGATAATTTACTAGCTCGTAACTTTATGATAAAATAGGTTTAAAATCGTGCGAAATTAGTAAGAGATAAATTCTACTGAAGATCATGAATTCTGAAAATCACTAGCGCTCGCGGAACTATAGGAAGATCGACAAAGACCGTAGATTACTTACTGATTCACATAGCAGGAAAGCGACAAATTCGGCCGGATGGGCGGTCAAGCCAAGCTCTATATTCCATTGTCCAACGTCAATTCTACTTAGGGTTATCTTGTCTCTCTTCCTCCTTCTTCTCTTCAATTCCGAGTCTGTCATTGTCGGCCGGCGCGAATCGACTGATACTCTCTTTTTTTTTCTTCGCTGGTTCATCCGCCATCTTGTCTCTGATTGGTTATAATTATGCAGATGACCTAAGGTCGTATAGAATAGTTATGACGTTAGCTACCATCGCCTATCACAAGCCGAATCTTTGAAGGTGTTCAGTCACAAGATTCAGGTGGCCTCTTTTCGCTTTGAACGAACGAAAGAAAGCATTTGGTGGGACAATAGGGTGGTCACTGTCTAAGTGGGTATGTATACTACCTATCTATCTATCTATATCCCGTAGTCTTGCCGACCGTTGGGGCACCACTGATGGCTTGGCAACCAGCTCCCTCCATTCCTCTCTGTTCTCTGCCATTTTTAGCATATCGCCCAGCCTCAGTCCTTTCCACTCTGAGATATTGTCCTCCCATCTTTTCCTCTATCTTCCTCTCCTTCGTCCTCCTTGCACAGTGCCCTGCAGGATTGTTTTGGCAAGCCCTGTTGAACGCGTGACATGCCCATACCACTTCAGTTTGAGTTTTTTTCACAATGGCTGATAGGTCTTCAAAGGGCCCGATGGCTTGCCTGATTCTGCTTCCCACTTCCTCGTTCGTGATGTGATCTCTGTATGAAATACCAAGCCGCCTTCGAAAACATCTCATTTCAGTGGCTTGTATCATCCTTTCAAGGTCTGCTGTGAGGGTCCATGACTCGCAGGCATACAAGAGCACTGAGATGACTAAGGAGCGCATCAGTCTGATCTTGGAGCAGAGTGTGATGTTTCTGTCCTTCCATATGGTCTTCAATCTTGTCAGTGCTGTTGTTGTCTGCGCAATCCTGGACAGTATTTCTGGTTTTGATCCCTCATCTGTCACAATGGCTCCTAAGTATGTATACTAAATCCCAGTAAAAGCTTTTTGCGAACTGAAGCATTAAAAATGGTCAGGCGTGTCCCTTTAATCGGCGTTTGTTGAATCGTGTGTCTGCTCAATGTCTTTTTCGGCGTTTGTTCAATATAACTTATTCATACCTGATAATAAATTTACTAACTTTGGAAGGCGCCGTTAAGACAGCACCAGATATGGCAGTGACAGTCCTCAGTTACAGTTTCAGTGTCAGATTAAGGAAAGGTCGGCCTGTTCACAAGTCACCTCCTTCCATTCTCAGTATCATTCTCAGTATCCCTGTCTGAAAAACAGAATTTTGAAGAAAAAAAAGTCGGGGTCAATGGTTTGAAATAAGTAAATTGGTTGCCTAGACGACTACTCCTCATCCGGACAGCTTTCTTGGTCAAATACACACATTGGAATAAAAAAAATTCGTTAAACCATCGACGAAGAAAATGGTCGCCCCAGTTTCACAGAATGAGAATGAAGCACACGTACAATGGCGGCATGGCGTGTTGTTTCCGGTTTCTTCCAAAAGGCTTCTTCCATGGCTATCAGTCTGCTAGTTGCACAGCCTTGTCTGTCTTCACGAAACGAATGTATTCTCATATACATTAACTCATTCAGTCCCCACACACCACAGTAAGATATGGCTCGACCATAATAGTTAAACTGATGGTGGTGCCAGAATAGCTTGGCGCCTATAGGCGCCAAGCTATTCTGGCACCACCCTTTAACTATCATGGTCGATCTGTCTCCTAAATTGTAATGCAGTCCTCAGAGAACAACTCCTAAATGTGGGTATTTCGTAACTGGGACACAATGAGCTAACAGTACCTGACCAGTTCCTTACTAGCTCTTATCCACAGGAGGCACCAATTCTCAAGAGCCCCTGCATCCTCAGGGAAGCTTGAGCATCTATGCCTCTTGTTGGCAGATATTTTACTGACCCCAATTTTGTCAGTTACGTTTTTGCTCATTAGGCTGGATAAATGAGTGGGGTTTAAGCGTAAACAGTCGTAAAGAGGTTAATGGACCTGTCACCGGTGATGTTAACATTTGGGTTACATTTAGTTCGGAATTTTGTCTTTCACGTTTTTGTTTACCGTAGTGAAAATACGGTAGGCTTTGAAATGGGGCTGGTCGGAGCGCATTCCGGAGCATGCACTTGTGTTTGTCGTGCGGGGCGAAAAATTCTGGCAAAGATAAAAATGACGTCACGTCTAGCTACGCAAACCTTGCTAGAAAACTTTTTTTGGGCGCCAAAGCGCCGTGTGTGTGTGTGTGTGTGTGTGTGTGTGTGTGTGTGTGTGTGTGTGTGTGTGTGTGTGTGTGTGTGTGTGTGTGTGTGTGTGTGTGTGTGTGTGTGACAGCGACTAGAGCCCGCGGTTGAGGACGGACAAGCTAAAAATTGTAAGATATTGTCTCTCGAAGAATAATATCGAGACCTTTTTTTATTTGTTGATTAAGATGCTCATTGGGGAGAAAATGGCCGTTTCACAAAAAAACGGTTTTGTTTTATGCCAAGCAACCTGCGGGAGTCATGAGTATCTATGCACTTTGCAAAATATGATGACATCGCTGAAAAAAGACTAGATAAGCACGGACGCGCGTCTTAGTTGCTGATAGTACTTGTCCCCTGATAGTACCCTACTCTCTTTCAACAGTTCTTTAACTCATTTGCGGCCAGCCGCATCCAGATGCGGCTGGCCGCGAATGAGTTAACAGTCCTATCGAGGGCTCGTGTCTTCCCTTGAAACAAACGTCTTGAAGCGATCTGCTCCATGGCGGGCTTAGACTGGTAAAATCTGCCGATATGACGGGTTATCAATGTTGTCTTGCTAAACTAAGACTTTTCTAACTTCTTTTCAAAACCCGTGTGAGCAGGTTCACGTAACCGCGGTTTTCTGCTTGTGGTGTGACGAAAGATATCTGGCTTCTACGTACTCTTATTTCTGATTTCTGACATTCAAACGTTATAAGCTGAGTTAGCCCTTGTGTCCAGCATACTAAAACACACTAAGAACATCCATAACGAAACGTTTGCGAACTATTAACCCTTTATTGCAAGGAGCAGATCGCTTTAACTCATTCAAGACGTACCGCATACGGATACGCAGCTTAGCTAACAAGGCAATACCTTCAGAGAAGCTGCAAGCTTATCCTGCCGTACCCATGAACTCTCATTAACTATCCGTAATTATTCGACAGTTTACGTCGGAAGACCCCACGGTCTGTACACGAGACACCAGACGTTTAATGCCCTTGCTGTACTCTCACAAAGACGGAGAAAGATAAACGCCATGTCAGCTCACACGAGTGTAATTTACTTTCCCGGCTGTATGGTGAAAAATGTAAAAGTGTAGAAATACTAGAATGTTGTTTACCCTGGTTTTTTTAAGGTTTGACGATTTTTGGAATGTGTGTGTGTGTGTGTGTGTGTGTGTGTGTGTGTGTGTGTGTGTGTGTGTGTGTGTGTGTGTGTGTGTGGGTGGGTGGGTGGGTGGGTGTGTAGGGGGAGGGTGTTGGGTGGGGGCGGGGGAGGGGGGGGGGGTGGCACAGGAAAAAGAACACTTGGATTGAAAACATCTGTGTCAAGGGACAGAGACTGGTATTATTACGCAGATAAAGATTTCGCGCGCTAGGCGCTCACCGCGTGTTTCTGTTACGGGGAGGAATCTGACTTTTATTGAAACTGTGATCACGGCGGCAGTTTAGTTTTGTTGTCACCCCCCCCCCCCCTTTTCGGGGGGTGGGGGGTGAGGGGGGGGGGGTGGGTAAGCCTCTGTTCATAGGTGAATATCTATTCGCACTCAGGACATATTCAAACTGTTAGACAAACCGATTTTTTCAGGATCGGTTAAGGGGTCAAACGGAGGGGGGTGGGGGGGGGGTGGCCTGGGAAAGCTAATTGAAAATCTCAATACCCCAATTTGATAGAATAGCAATATATGTTAAACATAAAATGTGTTGGCTATTTAGAGAAAAGGCTTGCTTTCTTTTTTCTTTTTTCTTTAACCCATTTAGCCCCAACCCCCTACAGCAGGAGATGGATTGACCATGATAACTCAAGAGTAGTGCAAGATCAGCTTGGCGCCAACCGGTACCAAGCTAATCCGGCATTACCCTTGAATTACCATGGTCAAAACATATCCTGCAACTGGTACATGCTAGTTAGGTGACATCTCTAAAATCTGGGAAATGCTGCCGTGGGACTAAAAGGGTTAACATCAGCCTCTGTGCACGAAAACCCCACTTCCTACATCTAATAATGAAAGTCACGTGTATCTGTCACAATGCGATGTTACAAATAGACTCAAACCGATAGGGGCTCTGGTGCATCTTTTTCACTATGTATTTAGATGCTGTACTGATCTGATTATATCCAAGTAAGAAAGGCTGTAGTCATGAAATCCATTTCTTATCATTATTAAAAAAACAACAATAAAAAACAACAACTGACAATCATCTATCCTTTTAACTGCAAGAGGCATAGATTCTAATGAGCCCCTGCAACAGCAGGGGCCCATGAGAACCTATGCCTCTTACTGGCGACGATCAGCTTCATAACTGACATCCTCAAACAGAGGATATCCCTAAATCAGAACCAGGTGAAGAAATTGCACAGACTTCAAACATTAACTCAATGGAGACGTGCCGTATAAGGATACGCGGCGAATTGCCGCGTATCCGTATATGGCACGTCTCCAATGAGTTAAATGGATTTATCCAACCCACTCCATCTGCAAGAGGCGTTTATGAGAATGTTATCCTCTGGTTGGCAAGGAGTTGCCTCAATGACATGACGGGAATCATGCCTCAATGATCGGGTCGATCTAGTGAAACGACCCCTTTTACGATGCGATACCTTTATTGTCCCACAATGGGAAATTTGTTTGCAGCCGAATTTATAAAACAGACGTTAAAACAAACGTGAACATAAAACAGATAAATACATTTGACTGACTAGAACACACCGACCTATTACAGTGAGTATTTGCACGTATATACCATCACTTACTATCAAGGTGTGCAGCCTATTCTCTTTGACCGGACTCTGATTTAGAAATAACACCTATAATTAATCCGGGTCAGGGAAGATTGATTCATCTGATTTTGTCCTTAGAAACATCAGTTTGAAACGTCATAATCATTATTTAAGTATTAAAACATGTTCACAACTAACCATTCGGCTGTCGGTAGCGGTTTTCGTCGCGATGGTTCCTGCAGGAATCATCGCGACAAAAACCGCTACCGACAGCCAAAGGGTTAACATATTCAGCGTGGAGCTAACATAAAAAAGCGTGAAGGAGCCATTTACCTTTATCAAAGACGCCGTTTATAGGTCTCATTATCAAAGTCGCGTGTTACTGACGTTGGGACTATCTGAAATTAGGTCACACTGAACTAACAGCAACACCATTTTTTAGCCGACTGTTATAGTTGTACTGTACACATTAAACTCTTATGTGATGGGGTACTTACAAAACAAAACAATAAAAAAAAAAAAAAAAAAAAGAAGAAGGCATCGTTATTTTGACACTAAAATCCTTCACTACCTGGAAAAAGTGAACACAATCCAGCTGCAGGAGACATAGATCCTCATGAGCCCCCGCAGTTGCGGGGAGCTCATGAGGATCTATGCCTCTTGCTAAAACCACTTTGTAATCATGTTCCTTGAACGTTTGGGGCTCTTTAGAGTTGAATTAATAAAGATTTCAGAAAAAAAATCAATCCGCGTCCACTGGCAGTGAAAGGGTTAAACGGCCCTCAATAAACTGTGACTTGCATATATATTCTCATCAGCCCCTGCAGCCTCATAGGAATCTATGCCGACTACTTGTAGATAAAAGACTCATTTAGATATCACTCTTGAAATTATCCCCTTGCCCAATGATCAGTATAAACATTTACATGAGTTGGCTGCGTCTGATGTTATTTCTGGAGAAAGCAACTGGAACCAGTCAGAAAGACACCTGCCTTGGTCTTTAACCCATATCATACAGAGGCTAAAAGCTTCAAATTTGTACACTGCCAAATGCAAGCTACATTGTAGTCCTTACAGATAAGGATATTCACCAATGGCTTTAGTTCAAGGGTGGTGCCAGAATAGCTTGGCGCCTAGAGGCGCCAAGCTATTCTGGCACTACCCTTGAACTATTTTAGTCAAACTTATTTCACACACTGGTGTATTCCGAATGATAAGGGTTAACCCCCTCGGTGCCAGCTGACGCAGGCTGTCTTTCTGTAATTTAAAAAAACAACAACCAGGAACGCGGATTCAAAGTCCTGTCTGCAAGAGGCATAGATCCTCATGAGCCTCCGCAAATGCGGGGGCTCATGGGGATCTATACCTCTTGCAGTTGGGTGGTGTTCAGTTTTTTTCTCAGCACTGAATGGGTTAAAGCGATTTACTCTATGACGGGCTTTGATTGCTAAAGTTCGCCGATACAACGAGTTCTCAATGTTGTCTTGCCTCAACTATGACTTTTCTACTCTTCGTTTCACAATCCATGTGACTAAGCACACGATATCAGAGACTTTCAACTGCTTTTGAGCGTAACGAAAAGAACTCTCATGCGTACACAGGAGAAGAAAAGCAGACAAGTCTTCCATTCTATGACGCTCACACTTCATAATATGATTTAGCCTTCAGTCTCGTCTAGCATTACTGTAAGATATCCTAAGAACATTATTTTACAAAGGATATATTTCGATGTATTAATCTTTACTGCCTGGAGCAGGTCGCTTTAATTTTGGACCTCGCGGCCTCCAGCAGTAAGATCCGAAATCGCAGACCAGCACCGAACTTTTACTTTGGCCTCATCACTATCATTAAAATAAAAAGAGCACGTTAATACAATCACATTTTTTCTTTAGGTTAATTTGAGTCCCAGTCAATTTGGTAGTCGGTTTAGCGCACAGGCGTGGGATGGTCGTTGCGAAATCATCATTTTTGTAACGCGGGTAGTTGGAAATAGCACTTTTCATCACGTGCCTGTGGCTTAGCGTGAGGCTATATCACAGGAAAAAAAGAAGCTCATTATAGGAACAAGGTAAGAGACAAACTGGATTGTGGGCACAAGTATTGGCCAAGTAGCTAGGCTTACAACCCAGGAAATAAACAGCGGTCTTGTTTCCTAGCATACATGTACTGACAGCAATAGAAATGCGACATTTTTGGAATCACCGGAAACACTAAAGTGTTTCCGATGATTCCAAAAATGTTCCTTTTCTTTTGCTCGTGCGTATATTTCTCCTATTTATTTCTGTAAAAAAAAAATAAATGTAGTGGCCGAATGTGTTATGAAACTGCAGATTTTATTATTTATATTAGTATACCCTTTGTTGCAGATTGTCTCTTTTATATGTTTGCCCCTGCTAACAAGAAACACAATTAGCATTGGAACAATACTACAAAATATTAAAAAAGCAAATGTTATTATTATTATTATTATTATTATTATTATTATTATTAATATTTTATTATTATTACTATTATTATTAAATTAGCGGGGATTCATGGGGATTTATGTCTCTTGTTATTTCTGTGTTATTTACGCCAATGTTTGGTCCATTTTCATCTTCGTTCTTCAAGCAAATGTCGGTACAGTTGATACAGACGCGTAATCGGGATCAATGCCGGCGAAGGGGTTAATATTCGTGATCCTTGAGTCACTAGATCGCGACGAAGCCTCATAACACACTGTCAGATCCCACCTCACTTCTTTGCTCTACTTTCAAACAAGATGGGATGAACCATAACCCACAAAGTTCCTTCTATATGAGAGCTGTTCTCGCTGTCAAGGGTCTCTACCTTTTGTCTTTAACCTGATTCTGATGTTAAATTTTCTCCTATTGAAAAATTCTATAAGGGGCGCAGGACATACGCGTCATTAATTTGTCAAACGTCATTTGTCATGACGAGAGTTTTAGTTTTTACGTAATTTTATATTTTACGTTATATGAGTTTCACTTTCGCTTCACAGGCTTGAGAAAATGGTGACAAAACTAGAACTTCACGGTACAATTTCAGTCTTGCTATAATTTGAGCGACAGCAGGTTGACTTTACCTAGCTACATGATATACTAAGTAGCACGGGTCACTTGCATGCTCTTCTGAAAGCGCGTCGATGTGTGTGTGCGTGTTAGTGCGTGCGCGCGCGCGCGCGCTCCAAACATCTCCAAGAGGCATGAAGATCTATTTCTCCTGGAGATGCGCGCATGTTTGTGAGAGAGAGAGAGAGAGAGAGAGAGAGAGAGAGAGAGAGAGAGAGAGAGAGAGAGAGAGAGAGAGAGAGAGAGAGAGAGAGAGAGAGAGAGAGAGAGAGAGAGAGAGAGAGAGAGAGAGAGAGAGAGAGAGAGAAGATGATGATGATGATGATGATGAAACGTTTTATTGACAGGATAAAGTTTTAGGCGAAACCCCTCTCTTACAAACTGTCATGTTAGAAAAGAAACATTAATAGCAAAGAGTAAGAGAAACACAATAAATCGAAACATGAAGAAATAAACTGAAATGAAAGAAAAAAAAACCCAAGAAAACCCAAGAGCGATAGAGAAAAAGGGAGAGAGAGAGAGAGAGAGAGAGAGAGAGAGAGAGAGAGAGAGAGAGAGAGAGAGAGAGAGAGAGAGAGAGAGAGAGAGAGAGAGAGAGAGAGAGAATGACGTCATATTTAGAGTATTATGTCAATGTCTGCGTGGTGACGGAGTTGTCTCTTTTACGTCACCGCCACTGTCTGACTTTCTCTATAAGTCAAGATTTTTTTTTTTTTACTGTTTTAATTCTTTTCTGAAAAGAATTAATTTTTACTAAAGAAGTTGAAAGGATACCAAGCTGGCTAACGAACTCATCCAATGTCTTTCTGCAAACAAGCTGTATTCAAAAGTTCAAGTAAATATGATGATGATAGAAGATGATAGACTTTTATTGCCATATGTAATAATACATTAGGAAATCGTTGTGTGCGTATATGACAAAAAGTATTAACTCTAATCTGGGTCAACCGATTTCATATAAACGGTTGTTTGTATCTTCAATGAGACATTCAATCACAATATGCTCGGAGGCTCTCTTAGCCACCCCTTCAAGAAAGTATTTCGCTAAGTTTAAAGCTTGTGCGTACAAGAATATCGGAGATTCTCTTGTTTACATACATACGCACACACATACATAAGCACATACGGCTTCGCGACAAATGTACGTCCAGCAGCGAGGTTAGCGTAACTAGACAAGACGTAATTTTTATCTTGTTACTTCAATTGCTAGAGGTTTAGGCCTGCCCGCCTTTGACTTAGACATGCTATTAAATTCGCCCCACTGCGACCCGTCCTAAAAAGTCCCTTTTATAAATAAAAGGCACTTAATAAAAAAAATAAAAATATAGAGAGAGAAAGAGAGAGAGAGAGAGAGAGAGAGAGAGAGAGAGAGAGAGAGAGAGAGAGAGAGAGAGAGAGAGAGAGAGAGAGAGAGAGAGAGAGAGAGAGAGAGAGAGAGAGACTAAACGACGCACACACAAAAACTGATTAGCGTCTATACCTTCATTGCCTGTAGTCCATAAGCTAGCCAGCTCTACCGTGCACCCCCCCCCTCCCCAGTACTCAATAAGATGGGTTTCAAAGTGCACCTTAGTATGTCCTGAGATGTTTAAGCCATATTCCCCGAAAATCCATAGGAACACACCAGAGATATAGTCGATGGCGCAAGGGTACCCTTATTCACGCTCTTCGCAGATGCTAAAATAAGGTTGAGAAACATTTTCCTCTAAATAAATAATTCATTTCAGAAGCACAAATCAGGCAATATTATGTTAAGGCCCACCTTCTGCATCCTCTGCAAAAAAATAGAATGAAAAATTATTGAATCTCTGGCTCACAGTGAAGGTATTTGTGCACCCAGTAAACGGCCATTGCGGCGAAATTGCCAAAAAAAGACAAAAATAATGTGTCATATGCCTTCAGACGTTTTCTATAGCACTGACAGTCCATTTTCAGGTTTACATCATTAAAACAGGATGTCACAATTATTATAAACGTGACTAGGTGATGCTGTGATCACTGTGAGTGCCACAGTGGTTGATTTTGTATCCCTATCCCCAAGTTGTAAAAATACACAAAATTAATTTTTAAAAAAATTACTAAACTTATTCCATTTCATTTTGACCTCTCTTTACCTATTACGTTTCAATAATGTGAGCATAAAGTGCAAGAAAATAAGGAAAATCGGCATCCTTTACGATACCTTTGTGGTGAATGATAGCCTTTTCCCATTTAAAATTGCCGAATTGCAAAACGTACGTTGTTTCTGATGCCCTCAGAAATTTTGTATACCACTGATTGGTCTATTTTAGGTTTTATTGGTTAGGATGGAGTACCACAGTTACTCCCAACCTGATTTTATGATGCCATGATGCATTTAGCATTTAGGGGTCGTAGTGGCTAAATCTGCTGCCCTACCCTCATTATACCAGTACGTAAAGGAACGCAAAATGATCATAACAATTGCTTACATCATACTCCTCTGTTTAAATACTTTTTGTTGCCAGTTCTCTTAACAAAGTATGCATATTGAGCATAAACATGTGTGATCATTTCATTAATTTCAATGTGACCCATCAATTAAATTGTAATTCTTTTTAGTTAATGCATGTTTAACAGGGGCTGCCACTGAAGCTTCTACCGTCTGCACATTCAACAGTCTTGTCAAACTTGAGGAAGCTGTACCTCAGGGAGATGTTGTGTCTGATGCTGTTCTTGGTCTACATTAATGACATCAGTACAACAGTACCAAGATTCGTCTCGAACATCCTCCATGCGGATGATTTTGCAGTGTAGAGCGCAGCAGAACATAAAGAAATAGCATCCTGCAGAATCCTGGATGCTGCCAATAGAGTCAGCATCTGGACTGAAAGATGGCCACTCATACTGACCTAGATCATCTCTTTCAATCAGATGGAAGAGGTCGCCTTGAAAACTGGAGACCTTCCAGTACCAAAGACAGACAGGCCAACTTTACTGGCAGCAAATAAATTACTGGATTCACGTGGAGGCCTCACATCGAAGCCATGGAAGCTAGAGCTGCGAAAAAAAGTCTCTAAAGAAGAAACTGGTGGGGACCACATTGGCGAAATTACAGCTTCCTGGCGCAAGCAAACACCTGCTCGGTCAGACCAGTAGTGCGGTACCAAAGATACATCGACAACATGAAACACTGCCTGCACAACCAAAAAAAAAAAGCCAGGCTTGACAAGATGCAGAACATTGGTCATTCTCATGATGCAGTGACATTCTTAGAGCCATCTGGAGCACCCCAATTTATGAAATTGAGGACATTTGAGCCACTGGACAGCAGAACAGCACACACGATAAAGAGACTTACTAAACACCAACAGCATGGGTGACTACAGGAGCAGACCAAGAACCGTCAGAAACGCCCAAGTCTGAACCGCCAACTGAAGGTCCTGCAAAGGGCTTAAAACTGACGTCCTGGAACCAAGATGTGTGAAGAGCTCCCTTCAGATACCTGGACATCTCGAAAGAGCCTTCTAGACAACATAAACCATGTTCCAGGACTCTTTGCCAAAGGTCGCGGCACTGCACAAAGCCATCTCGCTGGAGATTATGCACAAGCACTACCCTCACAGCAGCTGTGGTACCGCACAAGACGCCGTGAGGAATGAAGGAAGTGGCGTGTACATATGTTGTGCAGACCGCACTACTACCTCCATCTCCTTACCAGCTGGCAGCAGCAGCTCTAACTATCGAACAGATCTGCAGGTGCTCAACACAGCAGCAGAGCACTAGCTAGGGAAAGGCAGCAGCTTGATCCACTGATCTAACCAGAAAGCTTCAAGATAGACTGGATGCCCTGTCCACAAAATAGTGCTGCAGTGGATTCCAGTGCATTTTGGAGTAGCTGGGAATGGAGAGGCTGACAGCCTGGCCAAAGCAGGCGCCAGACTACCTCAAGATCACAACCTCCTGTAAAGAAACCAAAACACTACAGCAACAAAGTGACTGGCAACAGCAGAATGTTGGCTTAAGCCCGTGAGCAGATGACATCAACAAGCTGAACAGGCCGCCATCTTTCATCTACACACTGATTACTCTGGACAGGGACCGTACAGAAAGCAGGGACGAGGTTCACAAACTTTTCATAAACCTTTCACAAACCCGAACTGAATCCTGAAGTTACACACTTTAATTAGATCACTCTGTATCAGCAGCTCATTTGAAGCTTTCGTGCCTAATGCATGAAGAGATACCCAAATAAAAAAAAAAGCTTAGCGAATGGCGGAGCTCGGTAGAAGCGTAAACTACCAATCAGAATGTTCGGCAGAAAAGCCATGCAGTCATTTTATGATCAGAGCTAAATATAGATCACTTGCAACAAGCGACAGCATGGTAGTTCGCAATGGAATAGTCACAAATTAGGGGAGGAAAAAAGAAGTAGACAAACGTTTGCCAGCACTTTGTCATTTTTTTACAAACTTTCACAGACTTTAATGAAAAGGACTAAAATTGACAGACTTTCCAGGACCCTGAAAAAAACTTGTCATTTTTTTACAACTTTCACAAATGTTCACAGATTTTGCTGGACTCACCTCGTGAGACTGGGTCATGTGGAAACAGCCCTATGCAAATTTGGCGTAGAAAATCAGTCTCCTTAGCACATTCTCCAAACCTGTCCATACAGAGAAGCGGTCCGCTGGCAGTTCTGACCAGAAGACACGCCCCTGTACAGTAAACTCTGAAAACATGCTGCAGAGCTCTTGACAGCTCACTTATTGGCAGCCAGAACAATATAAGATTAAAAGACGGCCATCAAGGAATTGAACGTTGCAGAAGTAGAAGGTGGAAGTGGTGATCTCGTCGTGGATATGTGGAAACTAAGTATTTTGATAACATTGTTTTGGCTGTTAGGAACCATGAAACGTTATTACGCATATTCATATTTACACATTTCTAGACCAAAATAATTGAAAGGAAAAGGGGTGACCTTACTAGACCCGCCATACGCAAGGTAACATATCACCTAAAAGACCAGCCAGTTAAAAATAGTTACAATTAAATTGATGGATCACATTGAAATTAATGTGATCACACATTTTTATGCTCAATATGCATACTTTAAAAAAAAAAACTGGCAACAAACAATATTTAAACAGAGGAGTATGACGTAAGCAATTGTTATGATCATATTGCGTTCCTTTGCGTACTGGTAAAATGGGGGTAGGGCATCAGATTCAGCCACTGTAGCTCCTAAATGCGTCACAGCATCATAAAATCAGTTGGGAGGAGTAACTGTGGTACTCTATCCTAACCAATAAAACCTAACAAAGACCTATCAGTTGTATACAACATTTCTGAGGGCATCAGAAACAACCTACGTTTCCCAATTCGGCAATTTTAATTGGGAAAAAGCTATCATTCACTACGAACGTACCGTAAAGAATGCCGATTTTCCTTATTTTTTTGCACTTTATGCTCACATTATTGAAACTTAATAGGTAAAGAGAGGTCAAAATGAAATGGAATCACTTTAGTAATTTTTTTAAAATTAATTTTGTGTATTTTTACAATTTCGGGATAGGAATATAAAATCAACCACTGTGGCACTCACAGTGATCACAGCATCACATAGTCAAGTTTATAATAATTGTGACATCCTGTTTTAATGATGTAAGTCTAAAAATGGACTGTCAGTGCTATAGAAAATGTCTGAAGGCATCTGACACATTATGTTTGTCTTTTTTTGCAATTTCGCGGCAATGGCCTTTTACTGGGTGCACAAATACATTCACTGTGAGCCAGAGATTCAATAATGTTTCATTCTGTTTTTTGCAGAGGATGCAGAAGGTGTGCCGTAACATAATATTGCCTGATTTGGGCTTCTGAAATGAATTCATATTTATTTAGAGGAAAATGTTTCTCAACCTCATTTTAGCATCTGCGAAGAGCGTGAATGCGGGTACCTTTGTGCCATCGGCTATATCTCTGGTGTTGTCCTAAGGATTTTCGGGGAACATGGATTAAACATCTCAAGAAATACTAAGGTATACTTTGAAACCCATCTTATTAATAATACCGTTATTATATAGGCGCTTTTTCTCAATTTTGGGGAAATCGACTCAAAGCGCCGCGCCTGAAACCCAACACACACACTCACGAAACAGACACGGATTTACGCCATTTAAGACAAACACAGTACAACACAAACGAAGGGCCAGTCAGCTACTGAAGTTACAGAGATTTTTGATCGCTTGCATTTGAAATTTGTAAAGTGGCCTGAGACCGGTACCAAAGTGTGGGGGGTGGAAGAACCGGAGTACCCGGAGAAAGAACCCCCCTTTTTTTTTTTTTTTCTTCTTTTTTTTTTTTTTTATTGAGTACTGGGGGGTGGGGTGGGGGTAGGGGTGTGTGTGGGTGGGTGGGAGGATTGGGGGCGTTATTGTAGTGTGTACCTCAATGAATCAATGAATCAATGAAACTTTATTTTACAACGGTTAAGGCATTGACATCGTCATCGACACAGCCATTTTACCTGCCGTTGCTAACAACTACAAGACTATCTACAAATGTACATACATATAAGTAAAACATAATACTTGCAGACAATTGACAACACTATTCACATAGGCAAACATACTCATAGACTCTCAGACACTCCCACTCTTGGACCCAGCATAGAAAGATGTAGTTAAGGCATGCCTACGAGTGATTCACGAAATACTTGCAGAGACCCTTTTTAAAACAGGCTAGCGAGGAGGCGGATTTTACATGGTCGGAAAGAACATTCCAGATGTGTCCCTGTTAGGCTCTTAGCTATTGTGCCACTACCCTTGAACTATTTTAGTCAAACTTATTTCACACACTGGGGTATTCTGAAAGGGTTATAGTATTTTAGGGCCGGGGGTGGGGTGGGGGAGGGGCGGGGGGGGGGGGGGATGAGGGGGAGGGGTGGTGTCCAGAAGCCCTGGAACAAAATCCTACCTTGATATAAAATTATTTCCTCAGGATCTACGCACGCTCACAATGTCCTAAAATAGCTAACAACAGACGATGCTGATAGGGGACTAGGGGCCGGTTGCATGAGCAAGCTTAAATCCTGAGCCAGCCGCTAAGCAATGTACTCCGCTCTAGCGGAGTACATTGGTTAGTGGATGGCGCAGGATTTAAGCTTTCTCGTGCAACTGAGGCCAGTATGTGAGTGGCAATGTCTCTCTATAGGCTAATACTTGTAATAGAAAAGAACAATTTGAGGACACATCAAAGACTGACGTACCTAAACGCAACAATTCCTTTGCGTAGACGCGCGCTTCGAACGAAGTCCGTTCATCAGCAACAGGAATAAATCCTGATGAGCCACTCCAGGTTGCAGGGGCTCAAGAGGATCTATACTTCTTGCTCGAAAATTTCGCCTCATACTGCATCCATTTAACCAATCGTTTGATGGAAGTTCGCGTGCAGGGCTTCGCCGGCGAATGTTAAAAGCGTGGTGAATTTATATGTGAGGGCGTATATATATATATAAACTACGCACTTCCGTTAAACGACGACCAGTTGGAACCGTACAATAGGCTGAACCGAGGTTGGCAATCTCCCGTTGCTGCTAAACACAAAACATATATATTAACTCATTCAGCCCGATGGCCATATTTCCCAAATGTTGGCGGTGTGATCTAATGACTAGGCACCAGTTGCAGTAATGGATCGACCATTATAATTTAAGGGCAGTGCAAGATTAGCTTGGCGCCGATAGGCGCCAAGCTAATCTGGCACTTCCCTTGGATTATCATGGTCGACCCATCTCCTGCTGTAGTGCGTCAAGGCTGAATGGGTTACTTTTTGTCGTTCGTCGGTGCTGACGAAAGCTGGTAGAAACTATAGAATAGAGGAAGTGAGGTTGGAACGTCTGTGTTGCTTCGAGCAATTCGCGAGTAGCAAATATCACTCAGATGCAGAGTGCCTTGATCTCTGATTTTGGACCTTACAGCCTAAAACCGTAAGTAACAAAATCACAGAGAGGCACACAATCGTTTATTTTTTTTTAAAAAGTGCTTAGTTTAACCCCTTCACTGCCATTGAACACAAAATATGTCTTTGAAAGCAGGACAAATTCAACGCGGAATAATCCCATCATTCCACGGAATACGGATATGAATAAGAACAACAAGAAGATGCAAAAAAAATCTTTTGAGTCCCCGTTTCTGCGGGGGCTCATGAGGTTTTTTGCCTCTTGTCGTTGCATGGTGTTCAATGTGCTTTGGCAGGGAAGGGACTAACCCAAATACTTTTCTCTTTGTGATGTCAACAATTCCTTATGCAAGGTGCTAAGAAGTGAATTTGGTTGGTGATACTTGTAAGTTTATTCGTGAACATCCATGGATCGCCGCGTGATGAGAGCTATTATCATATGGCTTATTATGACTGCTCCTACTAGGAACGGTGACGCGCTAACACTGATGACGACTTTGAATGACGTCGTAACTCCGGCTGAAAGCAGCACCGAACGGTCAGTCAACTATCAAACTCCATTGCTCCTTTTGATGCCATTTACACTTAGTTTATTGTTATATTTTCTTTCTTCAGGTGCTACTGTTTTTGTAGTGTAACACGATTTCCTAGAGCCGCCATATGTTATAAAGCGAACTGATCCAGTCAATAATGTTAACAGTTCGCAATATCTCTTTTATAGATTTTCTTTGTATGTATTACAAAATTGCTGCAGAAAAAGGCTGACTATATTTATTCAGTTTGAATGTCGTAAATGAAAGACTTTTCTGCTCTTCTTCTCCTGTGCAACCAGAGAGGTTCTCATGACGCGCACAAGGGGCAGTAGACCTTGAAACCTGTGTTACGTGCGCCTACTGCATGGACTGTGAAAAGAAGAGTGGAACTGAGAGTCTTAGATGAGGCAAGACAGTACTGAGCACCCGTTGTATCGTCGAATTTTAGTAATCATTGACCGCCCTATAACAGATCTGTAAAAGAAATTACATTACTTCTGATTCTACGGCGGGTTATTGTAACATAATACCTAGTAGGTCACAGAAAGTGGTAACTAGAATCGCATCTGTCTCCACCATTGATACATGGTCTGGTTGATAAATGGACTATGATGGGCGTCAGTCTAATTTGGCACTACCCTAAACGTATCACAGCCAACCCATCTCCCGCTGTAATGTCTCAAGGGTGAATAACCGCCGTGTGATGGCCTTAGTCGCTTGACCGGCGTTAAACCCCAATAACTAACTGACTCAAGGGTGAATGTGTAAACTCATTCGAGACGTGCCGCATCCGGAAACGCGGCATAAAGCCGCGTATCCGGATGCGGCATGTCTCGAATGTGTTAATCATTTAGTGTGAAACAGCCTGGTACCAATTTCATCGTTAGTGTTTCATATTTGCAGGCCGTCGACATCTGTAATGGATCACACGTCCACTGGAACACGCAATGAGACAACCATGAGTACATTGAACACCTCGTCTGCTTCAACTGACGATTGTGCTTCATCCAAAGTTTACAATGACACACAAGTAACGAACACCACACTAGGGAAAGAAACACTACTACCACCTTACATGCGAAACGAGGGTCTTATGAGCAAAGTGGATTTCGAAAGACTGTGCCACACCGTTAGCATAACAATCGTCCCCATCTTGATTGTCGGGATATGTACGAACACGGTTGCCATTGTTGTCTTCAGGCGCATGCCCAGCAGCGTGACGTCTTCCTACTTTTCCCTGTCTTCCGGTCTGGATGTGTTTTATATGGCAATGGCCGTGCCGAGCACGTTTGCAAGTCTATTGATGGGTCAGACCAAAGACAATACATTATAAGACAAATCACTCGCCCCGAGAGTGCGAGGACGCGTTTTGCGAGTTTTCTCCCTTGTAATCGTGTTGAATCATGGCTGACCGAACGAGGCAAGGGTCTGACTTTTGCAGCGCAATTTTTTGTTCGAACGCCCGCTACAAGCGAAGTTGTACCGGCATATCGTTTTTCCTTTTTCCCAAGGAGGAAACAAGGTAAGCTGAATACTCTGCGGTCATATCTTTGCATACATGCATAAACATACGATCGTATAATAATTTCATGGCGCAAAGGATGTCTATCTCGAAAATTTTCGATTCTGAATTAGAGTTGCCAGGGCGATACTCAGGCATAGGTCCCTCGTGTGATATGTATCTTTGGGTTTAAATCTGGAAGAGTGGAAAACTGATCCAACTGCAAACAGACCCTAGCCCCTCTCCACGCCGTGAATTCCGAGAAATGTCAATGGAAAAGTGGTCTAACGACCATTTAGATCCAAAGTAATTATAAGTTTATAGTGATGTTGTTTGCAAATGTAAAAGAGGGACATATGTACAAAGACCAGTTTCCTGTCCATTTGTATCCACATAATGTTGGACTAACTCAAGTTAGATCTAGTCATTTGTGCCACATGTGCTTAAATTGGGCGAGGAAAAGTGTTCTTTCGGCTACACGGGCCTTTCCCTTTTGTTCAAGGCAATACGATAAGGAGAAAGCCTGTGTAAGTTTCACGTTCTTAATTGAGTTGTTTTAAGTCTGTTGACTATTAAAATCAGACAAGCAGATTTTAAATTTGGATGATTTTTCGATGGCCTTTTTGTGTGTGTTCGCGCCTGCATGTGTGTGTGAAAATACAATTCTTGTCAGTCAGATGAAATGTGAATTGATTTTTTGATCTGAGTAAATATGCTGTGGATTATTATGATATCATTAATGATTTAATGCATGGTTGCTTGTGTGTGTGTGTGCAGATGAGTCCAGTGGAGAAACTGATGTTGGGGGAACTGCAGCAACAGGTGGTCAGGACAGCGATTCACCAAGAAAGCAGGCTTTGAAGAAAAGTCTCAAAACTGTGCGCAACAGATTGTACCGCCTGCAGAAGAAATGTAAGTTACGGCAGAAAGACGGCAAACAAGAAAATATAAAGACACTCAAAGAGAAGAAGGATGCAGCAGTGAAGAGCTTGGCCCATTTTTTGCCTGGTTCGTGTGTTCAGTTTATTTCAGCACAGTTGCGTGAAATACACAAAAAGAAACAAGGCCGGAGATGGACGGAGACAGACAAAACAACAGCTCTATCTTTTTTCATGCAAGCATATCGTATGCTTGCAAAAATCTTTGTCCTCCCGTCAGTTTTAACCTTACGGAAAACGATGCAAAAGGTTTCGGTCTGCCCTGGCTTTAATGCCAAGATTCTGAAAGCACTTCAGATTAAAGTGTCTGCACTGCCGCCAAAGTCAGATCTGTGTGCAATAGTACTAGATGAAATGACAATAAAAGAACAAGCCACCTACAACAAAAAACGAGATCAAATAGAAGGGGTAAATGATTTTGGGGAGGATGAGAGGACAAAGCTTGTGGCAAACCATGCGACTGTCTTCGTTGTAAGGGGTTTAGTTTCCCACTGGAAGCAGCCGATAGGTTATTTTTTGTCCAGCGGACCTATTGACAGCCAAAGGCTGCATTCTCTGCTCTTGAAGTGCATTGACAAATTTGAAGCAGCAGGCATGAAAGTAAAGGTCGTGATATGTGACCAAGGCTCAAACAACCGCAAAACCTTTGAGAAATTATGCAAGGTTAGCGAGACCGAACCATTTTTCGTCCACAACGAGAAGAAAATACATCTGCTGTATGACCCTCCACATTTGTTGAAAAATCTGCGCAATAACTTCAAAAAATCAGGATTCATTGTAAATGAAACAAAGATAAACTGGCAGTATGTGGAAATGTTCTACCAATTTGACAAACAAAACGCAGTGCGGATGGCACCAAAACTCACTGATAAACATCTAAATCTACCTGCTTTCTCTCAACTGAGCGTCAGATTGGCTGCTCAGGTGTTGTCGCACTCCGTTGATGCAGGAGTCCACTCTGGTACAGTTGAAAGTATTACCTGAGGATGCAAAAGAGACGGCTCTCTTCATACAACGGATTGACCAGCTGTTTAACACCTTTAATACTCGTAATCTGACATCAGAGAAAACAATGGGCCATGGCATGACCCAATCGTCCGGTCACAAGGAATTTCTACTTGTGACTCTTGAATGGCTAGAAAATGTTAAAACTCCCTCTGCACGTTCACTACCCTGTTTGATGGGATGGAGAATGGCCATTCGTACATTGCTGGCACTGTACGAAGATCTACACACTCAGGAAAAAGTAGCCTTTTTGTTAACAGACAGGCTCAATCAGGATTGTCTGGAAAACTTATTTTCCAGCATTCGGGAAAACGGAGGGCATGTAGACAATCCAAATGCTGAACAATTTCGTCAGTTTTTTTTGCCGGGTCATGGTTGATAAGCTTTTCCTTCACAGTTCTGGTAGCAATTGTTGTGAAGATAATAACACATTTTTGTTGACCTTGACATCAGTAAGTGGTGAGAGACATGTAAATTGTGACTCAAGTACTGTTGACACTGACAGACAGAAAGACTGTGACACTGACTCTGGTGACACTGACAGACGGGAAATCTGTGGCACGGTCTCCGGTGACACTGACAGACGGAAAACTGGGACACGACATAGATCTCTTACAGTCAAAGCCTCCTGCATATTATCCTATGCTACATGACAGGAATGAGCTAGATGACTCTGAGCCACAAGTAGTTGAACAAGCTGATGAGCTGTTACAATTTCAGCAAGTTAACAATGATTATTTCCTGGGTGAGCAGAATGACACTGTTTTTTTTATGAATTTGGCAACCCCCGAACCCCCACCAAAAGATCCGCTGTTGCAGAAAGCGCAAGAAAATGTTCTTGTATACATATCGGGCTATATTGTGAGGAAGCTCACAGTCAAAGCATGCACACAGTGCAAGGAATTGTTACCAGGTTCTCTCACAGGATCAGAATCTGAACTGTTGCTTGTCAACAAACAGTATGATGACCCCAGAGACTCCGGACGAGGACTTGTCATTCCAAGCAATCAGGTCAGAAAAATAGTGAAACTGAAAGATCTGGAGGCAGCTTATATCAGAAACATCGATGTCTTGCTTCTTAAAAACAAAGTAAAAGTTCATCTATCTCAGCTGCTGCATAAACAGATAAATCAATGTGACCTTGTCTGTCCAGATGGTATATGTGATCTGAAAGGAAATGTGGTTCGCCTCTTCATCAACGCTCGGCTAAACCACACATTGAAAGACTGCAGTGCGTCCTTCTCAGACAAGTCTCGGAAAAGAAATCGTAAGATTATGAAACTGAGCTATGTCTAGCCATAAACAATGATTGGCAGGCATTGACGCCTTGGAGACGGAAAGTAGCCAGTGCTGTTGTTTTGTCTTTCTTCGTGCATGAACACATTATGTAATACATAGATATTCATGCGACCTGTTCCATTGACACTGATATTCGTGCCAATTTCACTTCATGACATATCCAATAATAATACCAAGAGTGCTACAGTAACATAATAGTAATACGAAATGCACGTATATGTTTGATGTAAAAATCCCGAATCAGATCCTAGTCATATTCTTTATATTGCTCCTCAAACATATAGTTCTTGACTCTGTGTGTGCGTGTGGGAGGGAGTTGTTGGAGAACATAATTCTGATCGGTGATGATATGTTTATCTGTTTACCTGGTAAAGACTTTTAGATCTAAAGGCTTTGTGCACATGATGAGGGAGTAGCGGTGGGCATGTGACTGATGGCATTGTCTGTTGTTCGTATTATGATAATTCAGCCTAATGCGTAACTATATTCATGTTGACCTGCTATTTTGTGTATCATGAATAATTTTGTCATAAATTTACATGCGTTGGGTGGAGGGATGAATGGTAGAGGAGGAGAAAGAACAGATAATCAGTGATCATTTCTTATTAATCTCTTTGTGCATACAACGTCAGGTGCTGTTTACAGTTTCTAACGGGTGTATGCATAAGGTGGCCTGTGTATAATCACTATTTGGTTTTCTTAATAATATCTGCTGCAAGTTGAACGTGTATTAATAAACTGATCTTCTTATGAGATTGTTCAAAACAACTGATGTTTTCGGTAAATTATTTCTTATTTAGTCCTATGCTGGTGGTGTGTTTGTATGTGTGTTCGTTTGTGTACGGAGACGAGTCAGTCTCTGTTTTACGCTTACTACGTTAAGTGTGTGAGCAATTACGTCATATACACCACACGCAAGGTCGTCATTTGTGTCACCATGCTGATGAGTCTCGACAGATACCTGGTCGTCGCTTTTCCTATCAGGTAAATGATTTGTGCCCGGTCTGTTACTTTAGACCCTACGACCTAGAGCCGTAAGGTCGAAATCAACTCATTTTCTTTTTCTTTTTACATTAGATAAAGTGTTCCAACCTGCTGGCTTCTTTATTTTCTGTGACTAATTTATTATCATATCAAAATCGTACAATTGGCTTGATGTCTTTCTCAAACAGTCAGGCGCGTAGGCCCAGAACGGAAAAGGGGAAGAAAGGAAGCGGGAGGGGTGGGGGGTGGGGGGGGGGGTGGGCAAATTTGGTCTGTGATTTTGGATCTGGTTGGACCTTTTAACAAATTTAACAAATTATACTTTTATGAAAAAGAATTTTAAAGTTTTAAGTCAAACGATTAAAGAGAATACTTGAAATAAGATATTAGTTAGATATTTGGGTTTAACCCCGAGCAGGTAATTAACCCATTCAACCCTGACGCACTACAGCAGGAGATGGGTCGACCATGATAATTCAAGGGTAGTGCCAGATTAGCTTGGCGCCTGTCGGCGCCAAGCTAATTTGGCACTGCCCTTGAATTATCACGGTCGATCCATCTCCTGCAAGTGGTGCATAGTCATTAGATGACGCCTCCAAAATTTGGGAGATACGGCCGTCGGGCTGAATGAGTTAATGCTATCTCACGACGATTTGAAGAAAGGTCTCAAGTCTGTAGGCTCCTCTGGAAAGTCCAGAGTCACTGAAGATCAAGATGCGTTTGCATTATCTTACAAAATAATTTCGCACCTGTATAAACTTCTATCACACGCAGCTCAAAGTGTATTGGTGATGAGACCTCCTTGAAAGGTCTAAAGTCAGCAACTGTTGTTTCAATGTTGCGTGAAACGAGCCTTTTTCTAAAAAGAAATTAATGAAAACATAATTATGGTCCTACCTGTGCTGTGGTGAACCTCGCATAGTGGTAGATAATTGAACTGCGTCTCTGTCAGGTCAAGGACACAGAAGGTCAGCGACGTTATGTGCGTTGCCATGTACGCGACCCACGGGGGGGGGGGGGGGGGGGGGGGGGGGGTTGCCGTTCTTGTTGGAGATGGTTATTTTTTCCTGCAACGAGCAAACATAACAACTATACATGTCTGCGAACTCTGTTTATTTTTCTTAGCCCAGCCTTTGTTACACTTCCCAGCTAGATCCAGTAGGTCTATTTGTAGTACTCACCAGCTAGACCCACTAGGGGAGTGCGTCACGAATACAATTCAATTCAAATGAAATGCTGAGCATCTCATTTGAATTAAAGTGCACTTGTGGTATGCTCCCTGGTGGGTCTAGCTAGGGAGTGGGTCTTTCTGGGGAGTGTACCAACAATCGGAACATTGACGTTTACTTGTTACAGGATGAGATCGTGTGAGCATGTTCGCCAACCTCTCCTGTACGCTCTGATGGTGGTCGTCATGGTTTTTATTCTGGACACCAACGTCTTACTGAAGACCAAGGTCATGTCAGAGGTCGCCAATGACAAGCAGACAACTTACACGATCGTCCCCACACAGCTGTACTCGGATAACCAGCAGCTGTTCAACAACTTTTCACTAATATCAAGCGTCATGTTCCAATACATTCCACTCATCTTACTGTTTGTCTTCAACGTGTTGCTGATTTCAGCCCTTGTCAAGCATTTTCGCCAGATGAAGAGCTTTAGTGAGGAGGGCGATGTGGAGGGTCGGGGGAACTGGTCAGTCAGTAATGAATCCAAAGATAGTGCGATGTGTAGTTTCACGTCTGAATCAGGTCAAATCGAAGCACAGATGGTCCGGGATAAAGGTCGAATCAGAGCGGAAAATTGCGGTATGGAGAAATGCCATCCTCGGCGCGAAAAGTCTGTCACTGTCCTCGCGTATTCCTTTCTCTTCACGCTGCTGGCTTTGCCCAGCACCTTCTATCCACTTTTCCGGAAGCTCATCCCCGAGTTCACTCCTTTTAGTCGCGAGCATTACCTGGTACTTGCCCTCATCACCAGCATCTTTGTCCTCCTGGACACTTTCAGCGCGTCAATGAATTTCTTTGTCTACCTCAGCACAGGGTCAGCTTTCCGTGACGGTGTGAAGAGGCTGTTTGGTTTTGGGCGAAGAGCTGAGGACAAACAAACGTCATCAGTCACGGAAGACAGATCGACAGCGATAGCTGATATGTAGTGCTTGATTAGCTTAGCACATAGAAGAGCACAGGTTTCTGCGACCACTGAACGATATATATATCTGTTCCGTTTGCGAGGGACCTGGGTGGCTTGGTGGCAAAGCGTTTGCCTCTCGTCCTAAAGGTCGCGAGTTCGAATCCAGCTGGGGTCAGAATTTGTTCAGACCAAGTTCGGTGCCCCGTCTTTGAAATCAACGTTCAAGGATATGTTTTTGTTTGGTTTTTGTTTTTTTGTTTTGTTTTGTTTTCTGTCTCCGTCGCACGCTGCCTCATGGCAGCTCGGTACAAACCGCGACACCTCAACGACATTGACCAAAAGGTATACACCCAATGCGCAAAGGCCATCGGGCCGACATCAGCCACCGTTGGCCCGCCCTCGGCCGTGCGCGGGCCAACGGCGGCCGACGTCGGCCAGATGGCCTTTTGCGCAACGGGCAAGTAACGATGAGGCTGTAAGCATGATAAGTATTCTCAGCCTCTCTCAATCAACATCATCATCATCATCATCATCATCATCATCATCATCATCATCGGCATTGTCATCTTCATCATCATCTTCTAAATGCGCAAAAGTCCAATAGGCCGACGTCGGCAGATGTTGGCCCGCGCACTCTGTGAGCTCGGAAAATTGCGATGCCTCAATGACTAAAAGGTACACAAGTCCCGGTGTGTCTGTAAGCATGATAATTATTATCAGCCCCTCTCAATCATCAGCATCATCATTATCATCATCACCGACGTTGTCATCTTCATCATCATCTTTCAAGTGCGCAAAAGTCCATCATGCCTACGTTGGCCCGCGCAGGGCTGTGCGCGGGCCAACAGCAGCCGACGTCAGCCCGATTTCATTTTGTGCATCGGGATCATTATCGACATCATGGTCAAAACAACACAGAAGAATTAAAAAAAAAATAGCAACCTAAAAGAGGTGAAATCTTTTCCGAGTTGTGCTTTATTAAGCCTCTTCTATTTACAGAAGAGACTTTTTAAGACGGGTCGCGGTGGGGCGAATTTAATAGCATGTCCATGCATGATGTCAAAGGCGGGCAGGCTAAACCTCTCACAATTGAAGTAACAAGATAAAAATTACGTCATGTCTAGTTACGCTAACCTCGCTGCTGAACGTATATTTGGCGCGAAGCGCCGTATGTATGTATGTATGTATGTATGTATGTATGTATGTATGTATGTATGTATGTATGTATGTGTATGTATGTATATATATATATATGTATGTATGTATGTGTGTATATATATATATATATATATATATATATATATATATATATATATATATATATATATATATATATTATATATATATATATATATATAACTAGGTAACTAGGTATAACTAGGTAACCTAGTTACCTGTTACTTGGGCATTCCCCTGAAGAAGCCCTCGCTGAGAGGGCAAAAATTTGTGCATAGAATAAAAGTGTAACTCCTCCTAAACTACGTGGTGTATGTGGATTTTTTCTTCACATTTTAAGTATTTCACTGCTGCTTGGATCCATATTTGGAGTGTGCGGTGCCAGCTTTCTTAGACTGGTCTTATTTATTCATATATATATATATATATATATATATATATATATATATATATATATATATATATATATATATATATATATATATATATATATATATATATATATATATATATATATATATATATAAACAAAAGAATCTAATAATAATAATAATAATAATAATAATAATTACGGTATTTATAATGCGCTTATCTTATAATAATTATAACTCTAAGCGCGCACTCACAACTCGCGCACGCATGCGCACGCTTTAGACAACAACTCACGTACCACACACAGTGAAATACATTACGACAGTCAGCTTGGGGTGGGGAGTGTGGTGGTATGGTGCTAGAACTGTTGAAAGAGGTGAGTTTTGAGGGCGGACTGGAAGGAGGAGAGAGAGTGTCAAACTTTCTGACGGAGAGAGAGTGGGAGGGTGTTCCAGATGGCTGGACCTTATACTGAGAAGGAGCGGGGACCGAAAGTGCTGAGTTTGGTGCGGGGATGTGGAGGCGGAGAGGGTAGGAGGCGGAGCAGAGGGAGCGGGGATGAGTGTAGGGGTGAAGTAAGTTTGAGAGATAGGCGGGAGCGCAGTTGTTCAGGGATTTGTAGCAGAGAGACAGAATCTTGTATTGGATGCGTTGGGAGATGGGAAGCCAGTGAAGGAGTTTGAGCAGGGGAGTGATGTGGGCGGATTTTTTCTTTCTGAGGACGAGGCGAGCAGCATTGTTGTGGACACGCTGGAGAGTGAAAGTGGTGGAGTGAGGGAGGCCGGAAAGGAGAGAGTTGCAGTAGTCGATGCGAGATAAGATGAGAGAGACAGCAAGTTTGGTGGCAGCTTCGGTAGTGAGGTATTTTCTGATCTGACTGATGCGGCGGAGGTGGAAGTAGCATGCCTGGGTCGTGGCGGAGACGAAGCTGGTCACGGAAAGAGAGGAATCGAGGATAACGCCGAGGTTTTTGGCCGAGTCAGAGAGGGAGATGGGGGTGCTGTCGAGGTGAAGGTGGAGGGAGGGAGGGAGCTGGGAAAGTTTCTGGTGAGTGCCTACCAGCATGGCTTCCGTTTTGTCGTCATTCAGTTTAAGCTTGTTTGCTGTCATCCAGTTTTTCACGTCTTCGTAGCAGTCAGCCGTGCGAGTCAGTAGTGACTGAGTGTTGTCGAATTTGTCTTTGTCTAGTAGTTGTGAGTCGTCAGCGTAGATGTGGTTGTGTATGTGGTGAGACTGGATGATGTTGGACAGGGGAGAGGTGTAGAGTGTGAAAAGGACCGGGCCCAGGACGGACCCCTGTGGAACTCCGCAGGAGAGCGTGACTGGGTTGGAGGAGACGCCGTCGATGGTGACGGACTGCTGTCTGTCGGAGAGGTAGGAGAGAACCCAGGAGTGAGCAGAGTCAGTGATGCCAAAGGAGTGGTGAAAGCGGTGGAGGAGGATAGAGTGGTCTAAAATGTCGAAGGCGGAAAGAGGTCGAGTAGCGTAAGAAGGGAGATGTTGCCTGAGTCGGTGGAAAGAAGCAGGTCGTTCAAGATATGTAGAAGGGCTGTTTCAGTGCTGTGATGTTTGCGATAGGCAGACTGGAAGGGACTAAGGAGGTTGTTGTTGGCGAGGTGGAGGTTGAGCTGGTTGAGAACGACCTTCTCAAGAAGCTTGGACAGGAAAGAGAGATTGGAAACTGGGCGATAGTTTTTGAGTTGGTTTGGGTCGAGGTTGTGTTTTTTGAGGAGAGGACGGACGATGGCGGACTTTAAGATATCAGGGACGGAGCCGTTCTCTACAGATGTATTGATGATGTCGGTAATGAATGGCAGAAGTTTTGGAAGGCCGTCCCGGTAGAGAGAAGCTGGGAGAGGGTCTAGTTCGCAGGTTTTGAGAAGCATGGACTTTATGGTCTTGAGGACTTCGTCCTGAGAGACGGACCGGAAGGACGAGAGGGGGGGTACCGGAAAAGGGGGTGTCGGGAGGGCAAGGCGGAGAAGGCAGAGTGTCGAGTGTGTTGCGCAGAGTTTGGAGTTTGTCGGAAAAAATAGGTGGAAAAAGCGGACGGGAGTTCTTCCTTGCTGTGTGTGTTGGGGAGAGGAGAGTCTTTAGAAATGCCTAGGAGTGTGTTTATGGTAGCGTAGAGGGTTTTGGAAGAAGTGGATTCCAGGATTTTGTTTTGAAGGTGTTTACGTTTGGAGTCGGAGATCATTCTGCAGACTTTGGTTCTAGTTGTTTGGAAGATCTGTCTGTGAACGGTGAGGTCAGATGAGCGCCAGCGGCGTTCCGCTTGTCGGCGCTCGCGCTTGGTCTCAGCTATGTCGTCAGTGAGCCAGGGGGGGATGGGGGTCGGTTGAGTATGGAGCAGGTGGTGACAGGTGCATGGGTGTCTAGAAGTTTTCGAAGGGAGGAGTCAAAAATATGGGATGCAAGATTAGGAGAGGAGGTGGGGTCCAGGAGAAGGTCGACAGCTTCGTCGAAGAAGCTCTCTCGGTTGACAGATTTTAGTTTGCGACGCGTGACAAGGAGCTTGGGTTTTTCGGGGGAGGTAGGTTGAGGGGGACGAGAATAGCGAGGTGGTCAGAGGGAAGCACAGAGGAGGTGTCAGAGTCAAGAAAGAGTTGATCGGAGGTGCGGGTGATGATCCAGTCGAGGGTGTGGCCGAGTCGGTGTGTGGGTTTGGTGATGTGTTGTGTAAGATTGTGGTTTGAAAGTGATGTGCAAAGGCGTTTTGTAACAGGGTGGTCGAGTTTGTCAAAGTGGAAGTTGAAGTCGCCAAGAAGGATGTGTTTTCCGGGTCGTGTGCTGTAGTGATCGAGGAGGAGGTCAAACGCGGTGAGGAACATGGAGTTTGTGAGTGTTTTGAGAGCTTGGAGGGGGGGGGGGGGATAGATACATGAGAAGATGAGGGACTAGCCAGGGAGTGTTGCTACGGCCTCGACAGATTCAAAGGAGGGATGAGCAAAAGGTAGAGACTGAGAGAAGGAGAGGTGAGCGGAGAGACAGTCCCTGTAGATGATGACAATGCCACCCCTTCTGGAAGCGCGCGGGAAGGAGGCCAGGCGGTAGCCACTCGGAGTGACGCTGGCGATGATGGGTTCATCGCCTACTGAGCGGAGCCGCGTTTCGGTGATCACGACAACATCTAGGTCATTGTCTAGAATGAAATCTGAAATCACGTCGGCTTTCCCATCTCCGATATTTCTGTACACACAAGCTTGAAACTTTGCGAAATTCTTTCTGAAAGGGGTGGCTAATACAGCCTCCGAGCATATTGTAATTGAATGTCTCATTTAAGACATAAACGACCGTTCATATGAAGTCGGTTGACCTAGATTAGAGTCCGTAATTTTTTTGTCATATTTACTTGAAATTTTGAATATAGCTAGTTTGGATAAAGACATTGGATGAGTTTGTTAGCCAGCTTTGTATCCTTTCAATTTCTTTAGTAAAAAGTAATTCTTTTCAGAAAAAAATTACTTAACTTCTAGAGAGAGTCAGGCAGTGGCGGTAACGTAAAAGAGCCAACTCCGTAACCACGCAGACATTGACATAATACTCTAAATATGACGAAATTCTCTCTAGCGCGAGTAGAATTCAACATGCGCGCATCTAGATGAGGCATAGATCTTCATGCGCCCGGAGAGCGCACGAGGATCTATATCTCTTGGGTATGTTTGGAGCGCACGCGCATGCACGCACTAACACTCACACACACACACACACACACACACACACACACACACACCATCACACACACACACACACACACATACACACACACACACCCACACACACACACACAAACAAACACACACATACACACAAACACACACACACACACACACACACGCACGCACGCACGCACACACACACACACACACACACACACACACATCGTCGCGCTTTCAAAAGAGCAAGCAGGTGACCCGATACAGCTACTGCAGAGAAAGACATTGGATGAGTTCGTTTACCAGCGATGGTACCCTTTCAACGTCTTCAGGAAAAATCAATTCTTTTCAGAAAAACAAAACAGTAAACAAGATGGGATGAACCATAACCCACAAAGTCCCTTGTATATGAGAGCTGTCTTCGCTGTCAGTGGTCTCTACCTTTTGTCTTTGACCTGATTCTGATGTTGAATTATCTCCTATTGAAAACGTCTCGCAGATCTGCCAATGCGTCAGTAAGTTCTAAGGGGCGCAGGAGATACGCATCATTGATTTGTCAAACGTCATTTGTCATGACGCAAGTTTTAGTGGTTACGCAATATTATATTTTACGTGATATGAGTTTTACTTTTGTTTCATAGGCTTGGGAAAATAGTAACAAAACTAGATCTTCACGGTAACATTTCAGTCTTGCTATAATATGTGTGAAAGCAGGTTGACTTTACCTAGCTACATGATATACTAAGTACACGGGTCACCTGCATGCTCTTCTGAAAGCGCGTCGATGTGTGTGTGCTTGTTAGTGCGTGCATGCGCGCGCTCTCCAAACATCTCCAAGAGGCATAGATCCTCATGCGCCCTCCGGGCACATGAGGATCTATTCCTCCTGGAGATCATTGCGCGCACGTTTGTGTGTGTGTATGTGTGTGTGTGAGAGAGAGAGAGAGAGAGAGAGAGAGAGAAATGAAATGAAATGAAATGAAATGAAATGAAATGAAATGAAACTTTATTTTCCAAGGATAAAAGAATAGGTGCGCAGACCTGTTTTCATTCTTGTCCTTGCTACACACTACAAAACAAAATAACGTACATAAAATCACTCTCTTACACACACACACACACACACACACACACACACGCCGGTGTGCAATTGCCGCGTGCACAGGTTTGTGCCAGATTAGCTTGTAGCCTATAGGCGCCAGGCCAAGCCTGCACAACCCTCCACACACACACACACGGACACACACACACACACACACACACACACACACACACACACACACACACACACATCAGTATATCATGTACACATACATTCTATTACTTAAAACTATACTACAGCAAATATAAAAAGCATAGTATAAAGGATTTTGTACATAAAACCGCTATTGTTCCGAGTCATCATAAAAATCAACCCGGCAGTCACTCCAACAAACATGCAACAGGCACACACACACACACACACACACACACACACACACACACACACACACACACACACACACACTGGCAAACACACACGCGCGCGCGCGCGCGTGCGCAAGCACGTAGTGATGCGCGCGTGCACACACATACACTTGCACACACACAGATAAACACACACCCGCACACACACGCGATAGCGGCCTCCCCACGCCACTAAACCGCGCACAGCAGTCAAAGTAATGTATAGCGATCCCGCAACCACCGCGCGCGCGGGTCGACCATAGAGCGTATATAATATATACGCTCTATGGGGTCGACGCGAAGAAACCACAGCACTGCCACGCGGTGCGAGCGCCCAATGTTGTGCCTATCGACGGCATCCCGTCTGGCCAGCCGAGTCCATGGGGTCATGGATATTACATAATGCGGCTTGCTGGAATGCCAGCGGTATATTACATGCGTTCATAAATGTTAGAAGAAAATGCAGACTATCCGTGAAATGCCGCATAAAGCGGCATGGACATTTAAAAAAGAAAAAAAAATAAAAAATAAAAGGAAAAATTAAGTTTTGTCTAGATATTTGAGCAGCTTGGTCTTGTAAGTTTTAAGCGATGGCGCGGCTCTAACATCCGCAGGAATAGAGTTCCATAACTTTGCACCAGAATAGGACAATGACGACCTATAAATGTCCAGTCGAGGCATCGGTACAACAAGATTGTTCCCTGGTGTTCGACTGGACCTCGTATGAGCAAAGTGGAACAAACTTTTGAGATAGGCTGGTGTTTCTGAGAGGGTGATTTTGCGCATGAGCACCAACTTATTATACTTAAACTGTTTTTCAAGTGGCAAAATGTCTAACAGCTTGAACTTATTGTCAGTACTAATGACTTCTGAGGATCTGTCAACAATGAGTTTAATGGCTCTTCTGTGGAGCGAGTTCAGACTTTTTAAATTAGCATCGCTACTACCGTCCCAAATAGATGAGGCATAATCCAAATGTGACTGAATATGGGCATAGTAGAAGAGTTTCCTTGTTGGCTCATCAGCGAAATGTCTCAATTTCGACAGTAGGAATACATTTTTAGATACTTTTTTACACAGTTTAGTAATGTGGCCTTGCCAGCACAACTTGTCGTCTAAGTTGATTCCAAGCACGCGTTGTTCTCTGACTTGCTCCACTGGCTGGCCGTTAAGTGTTAGTTGAAGAGGAGGGGGGTTCAACTGATGCTTTTGCCGTGTGGTAATCAGCATGCATTTGGTTTTAGTGGGATTAGGTATCATGGCGTTATTTCTGCACCATTCAGATACCTCATTTAAACTGTCTTGGAGAATCTTCACCATACATGTTACGTCTGATGACGAAACGTCCAGTGTTCCATCGTCTGCAAAAAGACTGCAAGTTACACTGGAGTCAGATATATGTAATGGAAGGTCGTTTATGAAGACAGAGAACAATAATGGACCAAGAATCGATCCCTGTGGTACTCCGTGCTCTATCACCCCTTCGGGTGAGTTTTTACCATTCAGGTAGACATACTGCGTACGCCCATGCAGATATGACGTAAGGAAGGCAAGTGTGTCTGCGCTTAGTTGATAGACATTAAGTTTTTGAACTAAAGTTTTATGATTGACTAGGTCAAATGCTTTTGAAAGGTCCAAAAATACTGCTCCAGTCATTTGACTGCTATTTATGGCAGTAAGCCATCTGTCAACTAGGTGTACCAATGCTGTGTGACAGGAGTGTTTCCGCCGAAAGCCAGATTGTAATGGATGTATGAGTTTGTGTTTTTCTAGAAAATGTTGTAAGTGTGTGTGAATGTGTCTTTCTATCGGTTTCGACAGTGTTGACAGTAGCGAAATGGGCCTGAACTTGTTAGGGTCGGCAAGGTCTTTCGTTTTAGGTAGTGGGATCACTTTGGCTGTTTTTAGAGAAGATGGAAATATCCCCTGCTTTATGCAAAGGTTGTATATATATGTCAAGGTATCTACAATATACGGTAGGGCCATTTTCAGAACTGAGCTGCTAATACCATCATGGCCAGACGTACGTTTGTTCTCCAAGTACGAGATGGATTTTCCCACGTCGTATATCGTTAACAGGGGAATGCTGAATGACGTATCAGGGTCCAGCCGTTCTGCACAAAACGTCTTTAGCTTTTCGGACACAGCTGAAGACTGACCAGAATATGTATTTTTTAGCAACGTACTGGCAGCCGAGAGGAAATGCTGATTCAAGATATCAGCTGATAACTGTGTACATTGTGCGGTATTTTTGGACCTCGTAAAAGCATTGATCGCTCGCCACACAGATACGACATCTTTCTTTCCCTTCATAAGACGGTGAAAAAGTGACCTTTGAGCTTTCCTCACTAAATGTTTAACATGGTTTCTTTGCCTTCGATAAGCTACAAAATCCTTCTTTCTTTTATAGTCATCTCGGAGCTGCATGGCATCCTTGATTTCCTTACTTAACCAGGCGGGAAGCTGGGGGTTCTTCACCCGTTTCTCTCTGAATGGAGCGTGTTTATCGAGAACACCAAGGAACAATCCGTACCACTCAGACAAAGCATCGTTGGGGTCATTATGGTAGTACACTGTATCAAAGGGTGCAATACTTAAATCACAAAGAAATGTGTCCTTGTTGAAGTGTTTAAGTGATCTGTATCTAATAGTCGTGTGCTGATGTTTTCGGAATGACTTATCCGCTTTTAATGCCCAGCAACAGCACACCGGGTAGTGATCGCTAATCCCTACCTGAGGCACGTCTACTGCCATCACCCTTGATTGAGTAGTTGTATATATGTGGTCTATAAGGGTGGAGGAAGTTGGACTAACACGAGTTGCTGTTTTAACTAGCTGCTTTAAACCAAACATAGACATGGTGCACTCCCAAGCTGGGTTGTTCAAAAACATGTTAATGTTGAAATCGCCTAGGATCAAAATTTCAGAGCTGCACTGTCTGACCTTATCCATCATGACGATAAAGTCGTCGAACCATTGAAATGTTGATGCTGGGTTCCTGTAAATGTACCCGACCAGCACGGGGCTTGATTTGTTTGCCCTTAACTCAACCCAAATGCATTCCACGGTTTTTGACTCCAGGTCCCCTCGCCTGCGAGTAATACCGCTAATTGAATTATGAATGTATACTGCAATACCCGTTTGTCCCGGGCATTCAGCATCGCGGCGCAGTACAGTGAAGTCCTGGATAGAAACGGCTTCATCGCTGATGTTACGATTGAGACGCGATTCCGTTACACCAAATAAGTGAAATGGATTGGGCTGACTCAAGAGGACACACAGATCGGGAACTTTGTTAGTTAAATGATAAACATTTAAATGGCCAATATGTAACTGGCGATCATACGCCATGCTTGCTAATGTATGTCAGTACTAAAGAGTACTAATGAAAAAGCTTATAAATGATACAACGGCAAATAAGAACTGAAATCGTCAAACAAGTAAAAATTAAAAAAAAAAATTAAAAAATTTTAAAAAAATCAGTCCACTCTAACACACAAAATGTGGGAGGCAAGTGAAATAACTAACATAGATCTCACTACCTTGCGACCAGAAAATACGTCACAACGTTCACTAAGAGGGACTAATCCCTTCAGGACACTTCAACAGTCAAAGCTAAACGACCCCGCTGCGCGATAGGGGAAATAAGTCCGTCAGCGCTGCGAAAGGACAGATATGATCGTTGTGTGAATATACGTAGAACACTAGTACAGAAAGTGTCACGGTGCACAAGTACTAGTGCTATAAGCGTCACAAATCGCACAGAATGAGTAGATCGGTAGTCACGAGTACTGTCGGCAGAAGTCAAAAGGATGACAATGTTAATATTGGACCACTTGCAGTGGTTGAAGTTAAAAACAAATGATTACGTCTCTGCGCAAACACAAAATGAGAAATAGCACGCAAGTAAATCAATTCGATGCTGTTCAGTGATAGCAAAGCACAAAGTTATGTAAGGAAGAGTAACTGAATGTTCTGGAAATGAGTCTAATACACACGCACGGGGTGGCTGTACTGTGCCCACAGTTCCTGCTGTGCGTATGGCGTGTATGTGAGCGGGGGGACGCTGTAAGGATACGCTGATTGCGTCATGCTGAAGTGTCCCCATGGACCCGCCTCGCGATACTGAGGAAACGCGGCACTGTATGGTGGTAGCGGTGGTTGCTGCCACATTGGATACTGGCCCGGCATTTGTTGCTGATAGCTACATTGACTCTCTACTGCACCACCAAACCTGGATTCGCTGTACTGTGATTCCAGATTTGGTGCTACAGCAGAGGACACCGACAGTCCACCTTGACTTTCCGTTGCAGCACCGAAGCTGGATGCACCACAGAGTGATTCCAGGTTGGGTGCTGCCGCGGACACTGACTGTCTGCCGGCTGCGACATCAGCGTAAGTGTTGGTGGTGCCAGCGTGTCCTTCACGTCGCTGACGTCGGTCACGGCCACCACCTGCAGTCTGGTTGTTGGGTGGGGAGACGTCAGTAGTTGGCCCGCCTCTCTTTATGTTGAGGGCCATACTGATGGTGCCCTGGCGACTAGGATGGATGGGGTCACCGCGCCTGTAGAATTTTCTACGCGGGAACCCATCAACAGCAGTGAAGACCTGAGTGTTATCTATCAGTGTGACACCCAGCTTTCTGCACACATGGAACAGGTTACTGTTGGAGGCGGTGATGACCCTGTACAGCTGGTGTCTACTGTCGGTCGGCAGGATGGAGGATGCCTGCAGACGAGCGTCGGGAAATACCCGCTTGCATTCCCGGACGAGTTGTTCCCACACAGCGCTGGTCACTTCCTTTTGTTTGCAGTCGTTGACCCCCACGTGGAAGGTCACCAGTGCTGTGTGGGACGCGTGTTGTCGCTGGAGCCAGTTGAGCAGGTGGGCAGTCCGCATGCCGGAGACAGATAATACCTCTACTTTCTCTCTAGGGTAGGTGCGCATCTTCTCGGCTTTGATGTTGCGAACAACAGAGTCTCCAATGACCAGCGTGGTGGTGTCACTCTGCACTGTGTGTCGCAGTAGTTGCTCCTCTGGAGACACTCTGTTGTTACGCTGCTGCTGGCTGCTGGCGTGGTCAGGCCAGTTGTTGGCCTCAGGCAGGCCGCCAGTAATCCGCACTGGTATGAGGCGCTCTGGGCTCTTCTCGGCTGCCCTCACAGCCTGTACCGCGGCCAGTTCTTGCATAACGGCTGGAGGGAAGGGGTGACAGGGAGCAGCGATTGCATTGCCCGTTACCTGGCGCGGAGACGCACAGCTGTCAACATTGGGAAACATGTCAGTTTGAATCTTACCACTCATGGCAGCGTCTGAGCTGTTGGACGAAGGGGGTGACTTCTTTTTCAACTGTTTTTGAATTTCCCTCAGGCGCTGCTTGTGGCTCTGTTTGGCGGATGATAGCTGGTTGACAGTGCCGTCTGTGACGTGTTGAGCTGTCTCCACACCAGTTATCCTGTCATCCAGATCGGACAACAACTCGCCCACACTTTTCTCTGTAACCTGCAGGTCTCTGGCTCTCTTGACCGCCTCATCACGGAGCTGACTCTCGAGCTGATCAATCCTGGCTAGTGCTGTTGAAAGTCCTTTGAACAGTGTACTGACGTCAGCGCGAAGGTCCGTGATGAGGTTACAAGCACTTTTGAGTTGCGCTCGCAGAGTATCAGGGTCAGTGGTGTCCTCATCAGGACAGCTAGTCCCGCGGGCCGTGGGGGGTGCGACCTCTGTATTATGTAATCCCAGTCCCAGGGACTGGGGACTGTAGTTCGTGTTTGGTCGGGTTGGGGGAAGGGGCGTGGCAGTGGACATTACACCATCAACTGTTGCCGCAACAAGGGATAAATCAGTGCGGGCGTTCTGAAGTGGCTGGCCAGTAGATGCGGGGATGGGATTAGGCAGGGATGAGTGGTCGGGTAGAAGGGCTGTCGGCTGATAATCCCTTGTGATTGACGACTCCGCCGGCTGCACAAGAAGAGAGACTTCTTTATTGTCCGAGGGGGTGGAGAGGGTAGGGGTGATGGGGGTGTCTGCTAGGGAGACAGCCAACAGCAGGCCCCGTGAAGAGTTGGGAGGGGTGGCGGGTGAAGTGACGGTACTTTCTGTAAAATCGGGGGCAGTTGCAAGATGGTTGCTGGTGACGGGGACATTTTCTGTAGGGTCCGCTGTACCGGCCAGGAGCTGTTGTACATAATCACAAAGGGCCCGGTACTCCGATCTCACCCACAGACCCTTTCTCTTCCCCTGAATCATGCAGGTGCCACCGGTTGTCCGTCTCTTCCTGAAGTGCACAGTGATGACGATAAGTTTGTTATCGTCTGTGTGTACCGGCCCTTCATAGATCTTGACTATTGTCTTGGCCAGGTGATCAGGGACCGGGGTGTGGGGAGAGAGGTAGCCATCAAGGGCGACAGTTTCATTGTCATAGGTGAAGTCTTCCCATAACACATTGTGTACTCCTGCAGTGTGTTTGGGCAGAAGCTGCATGTATCTCACATACATGGCATTCCTCCATGCTTTAAGAATGTTGAGGGCATTAGCACCTTTACTTTCAAATCGTGTTTGGAGATTGTCTAGAGTATCTCTCAGTACTGGGTCACGGGGGATGGTGGGAGTGGCAAGGGGTTGGTGTACAATGGCTATAGTTGTCATGGTTTCAGATCAGTAGGGACGAACATGTGATTTAGAGTGGTGCGAGAACGGAGGATGGGTAGGCAGGTGTCACTGACGGAAATGTGGTTTATGGTGGGGTGGGGGGGGGGGGACACTGAGTGGAGGGTGGCTATGCAGGAGAGGGAGGACGTGCAGAGGCAGAGGGTGGGTAGTGGGGGGGGGGAGGGGGGAGGAGACGCCAGGAAAATGGAGCGTGGGTAGGGATAGGTGTGGGCGTGAGTAGAGTGGGCCGAGGGGGGGGGGGAATGGAGGGTGGGTTGCAACAGAGGGAGAGCGTGCAGAGGCAGAGGGTGGGTAGGGGAGGTGGAGGCGCCAGGAAAATGGGGCGGGGGTAGGGATGGGTGTAGGCGTAAGTAGAGTGGGGGGGGGGGGAATGGAGGGTGGGTAGGCAGGGGAGGGAGGGCGCGCAGAGGGTGGGTAGGGTGGAGGAAGTGCCAGGAACACGGCGCGGGAGGGGGGGAGGGAAGATAAGGCTGGAAATGTTTACACGGGCGGTCAGGCATGATAACCCGACGGATAGATTGCAGCGCCGAGAGCGGCGCCTTGTGTAAACACATCTGGCACCAGTTTCGTGGCAAAGTCAGCCGTCATAGTATGGTGAACATGCAGCGTACAGGCTGAAGGAACGTAAAAAAACATGTTTTGTTTGTTTTGTTACTCACTATGAACACAGTTTGGTGAGACAGTATGCAAGTCCACTCTCCGTCACAGTAGGCGTTTGAAGTCCAGGAAAAGGAATTTAGTTGCAGTAAAAAGCACGTATAATGAACCACATCACACGAGTCAGTAATTCACCACTGAATATGAAGTCACAAAATATATCCAGATATGCAAAGAGATCACAAAGTAATGTGCACGATTAGAAAACAAAACGTCCGAGTAACGTAGAATAGTAGAACACAATACAATCCATCAAACTGATATCTTGTCCGCTTGACTGTACAGCGGAGAGAACGGAAAAGTCGACCGCTTCCTCCGGCGTTCGCGGGCAGAGAGAGAGAGAGAGAGAGAGAGAGAGAGAGAGAAAAGAGAGAGAGAGAGAGATGATGATGATGAATCTTTTTTATTCAGGATAAAGCTATTAGGCAACTCAATGACTGTCTTACAAGCTATCCTGTCAACAAAAGAACATAACATGAAAATAAACATAGCACGCAAATAATAACAGTAATAATAATAATAATAATAATAATAATAATAATAATAATAATAAAAATGAGAAGAAGAAGAGGAAGAAAAACTACAGAAAAATCACAACAGGTGAAAGGAGAAAAAAATGGCATTGGAGAATTTGTAACTGCCACCAATACAAAAAGCAAGGGAAATAAATGAGTGCATAGCATTAATATTATACTCAGCCAAGACAGTGTCAAAGAATCAGCAGCATCAAGAACGTATAGCGACACCGACAAGACAAAATAATATCAGTTAACAAATGAAAGAAGAAAGAGAAAATAGTTGACGTTCACGTGTTATCAGCAGTATGACTCTAATATGGCAAACTGTGAAGTCAGGCTGAATGGAAGTGCGTGTGCAAAGCACGTTTAAAATGGGTTTTACCGGAACATGATTTAATGTCTAAAGGCAATGAGTTCCAGACAAAACTACCTGAAAATAGAAGGCTTGACTTGTAGATATCTATCCTGGGGCTGGGTAAATGTGCGTGTGTAGCTGATGCCTAGGGCTGAAGTTAAATAGCGTGCACAGATATTCGGGGACTTGATAATTGGGGCGGTCCGTGGCTCAGTGGTTAAGGCGCCTGCCACCAATGCTAAAGGTGCGAGGTTCGATTCCGGGTTCCGGCGTCGGATTTTTCTCCTCTAGTAAGTGTCACCGTTAATTCGGGCGGACCGTCGGGGGTTCTTTCTCCGGGTACTCCGGCTCTTCCTCCCCCTCCACTTTGGTATCAGCTTCAGCCAACTTAATAAAATTTCAAATACAAAACGATTTCCAAATACCGTCACTTCAGTAGCTCGCTTGAGCTTGCCCTTAGCACCACGTGAATGTTCTGTGTTTACGTACAGTGTGTGAGTGAATGCATGTGATTCACGTGAGCGTGCTTGTTGGGTTCAGTTCGCGGCTACATTCTGCGCATTGAGTTATATTATAAATATGAGAAATGCGCCATATAAATGCTATGTATTATTATTTATTATTATTATAATTAGATATTTTGTGCATGAGGACGCATTTGTTAAATTTGAGTTGTTCCTTCAGTGGAAGCAGGCCAAGGGGTTTTATTTTTCGCCTGTGGAAGTAGGGTTTGGAATAATTATTTTAACTGAACGACGATACAGCGAGTTGATGTTTTTAATATGACGTTCACCGCATTCGTCCCACAAAGAGGACGCATAGTCACAGTGGCTCTTAATGTGTGCGTGAAAGAACAATGTACAACACTTTGTACTAAGAATATGTCTAAGTTTAGAGAGCAGAAATACATTCCTGGACAAGGTTTTGCACAAACTGTCGATATGCGACGACCAGTTGAGCTGGTCGTCAATTACAACTCCCAGTAGGCGGTGCTTGGATACCTGTTGAATAGGTTTATTGCAAAGTGAAAGTATCAAAGGGGCAGGATGTAGCTGATGCTTTTATCGGGTTGTAATCAACATGCGATTTTGCGTACACCAATCTGACACTTCATCAAGACTTTGCTGGAGGATACAATTTAGCGTCGTGACACGATTGTCTGATGTATGCAGCGTTGAATCGTCAGCAAAGAGTTCGCATTTTACCTCAGGATTTGAGATGGAAAGAGGCAGGTCATTGATGAATAAAGAAAATAAAAGAGGCCCTAGGATAGATCATTGGGAAACTTTTTGCCTCATTATACCTTTTTTGCTTCTCGAATACCGTCCGTTCGAGTACACCTTCTGCCAGCGGTTACTTAGGTATGAGAAGAAAAACGCTGTAGAGTTCGAATCAAGCTTATATACTGAAAGCTTCTTTAAAACAATGTTATCGACTGAATCAAATGCTTTGGTTAGGTCCAGAAAAACTGCACCATTTAATTTGGAATTGTTTATTGATGAGAAACAAGCATCGACGATGTGAGCAAGTGCAGTATGACACGAGTGTTTAGGTCTAAAACCGGACTGAAGAGATATTAGTAGGTGTTGATTCTCCAGGAATTGGAGTAGGTGCTCGTGAACGTGTCTTTCTAATGGCTTCGATAATATTGATAACACTGAAATAGGACGGAAATCGTTTGGACTTTTGGGATCTTTACATTTGGGAATAGGGACAACTTTAGCATCTTTCATGGCATCTGGAAAAATACCTTGCGTGATAGAAAGGTTGAAGATAAATGTCAAGGCTTCAGCTGTGTATGGAAGTGACAATTTCAGTACCATGTTGTTTATTCCATCAAGGCCACACGATTTACTGGTTAGAATAGAAATATATTTATCAACTTCAAACACTGTCATAAGAGGTGTGGAGAAGGACGTACCTGCTGCAGACTCACAGTGTGTGCGCAGTTTATCAGAACAACTGTAACTATCACTGCTAGTGGAAAAAGACTGCACAAGGGACTCAGAGATAATATTATTTAACAAATGGGAATTGAAGTCGTCTGGATCCATGCCTGGAGAGGTAGCAGCATTAATGGAACTTTTCCTCTTTGTAAACAAATTGATTGCATTCCAGACACTTCGTGTATCTTTACCCTCTGCGATTACTTGTTCCGCAAGTATTTTCTGGGCTTTTCTAACTAAGGATTTTACAAAATTACGTTGTTTCCTAAAATCTGCATTTTTTTTCCTGCCGTTTTAAGTTATCTCTTATTTTCATTGCGTGAATGATATCCTTTGACAACCAAGGCGGAAGGGTAGGGTGTTTAATCGTTTAGTCCTTAGTGGGGCATGTTTATCTAGTACCCAAAGAAACAGCTTGTACCAAAGCGCCAGGGCTTCATTGGGATCATTAGTGTTATAAATAATGTGAAAGGGCGTGTTTGATAGGTCATGCAGAAAGTAATCAGTGTTGAACTTCTTGTAAGACCTGTAGGTGATAACAGTGTGTTGTTTGTGCTGGGGTTTATCACGTTTAATTGAAAGATTAAAACAAGTAGGAAAGTGATCACTAATGGCTACATTCGGCACATGGACGTTTTTGACAGCAGATATATTAGTAGTGTAGACGTAGTCAATCAATGTGGCGGATGACAAAGAAACTCTTGTGGGAGACCGAACCATCTGCAGGCCAAATAATGAGGTGGTGTAATTCCACGCCGCATGACCAGTCTTTAGAAGGTCAATATTAAAATCGCCTAGAAGGTGTATGTCTTTGTTGTTGTGTAGTTGCACCTTATCCATCATGGTGACAAAATCGTCATACCATGAGAATGTGGCTGAAGGGGTGCGATAAATATATCCGATAAGTGGGGTGGGGGGGGGGGGGGGGGGAGATTTGTCACATTTCAATTCAAGGAATAAACTTTCTACGTGACTAGACTCTAAATCCATGCGGCGGGTAACGTATTGGCGGATAGAGTTATGAAGGTACACAGCTATACCTGTATGAACAGCAGATGATGCATCTCTACGGAATATAGCATAGTTATGAACGGAGTTCGAGTCGTCACTAAAATGTTCTCAGAGTCTAGACTCCGTAAATCCAAATACATGAAAGGGTTGGGGTTGTGAAAGTAAAACAGTGGCGTCGGGCACTTTGTTGTATAGATGATAAATATTAAGATGCCCTATTCGTAAATCTTGCTTTTGCAGCGAACACTGGGGTACAGTTGGGCTACAGGCAGGCGTGATGAAACAACACGTGGGGGAAAAAAATGTGTACGAAAGTAAAAAAAGAACAAATGAATGCTTATGAACGCTAACAAAGTTAAACAAAACCAGGAGAAACTACAGAGCTGAAATGTCAGCTCTGTCGCTGTCGCTGCAGGCAACGTCACGCCCCACGACGGGGAAATAAAATTTCGTTACTTTCTGTAGGCGAATGAGTCACTGATAATATACCGCATCTGCGATATATATACTGGCTCCTTAGCGTCACGTCCCACGTAGGGGAAATAATGTATCGTTACGTTCTGAAAAGCGAATGAAATGAGTCACTGGTCGTAGACCGTATAATAGACGATAAATACACAGGCTCCTTCGCTATAACAAGAAGAGTCTATTACCTCAGTTTTGATAGAAAAGGAAAACGCAGGAAGATAATGATCGTCACTCACTATACACAGAAGTAAATTCGTGTCACGAAATAAATCCAAAGGGCTAATCGATTAATACTCTATATATTCAATGTCGGACACTAAACAGTTTGCCAGATTGTCAGATTCAGATTTCATAAAATGATCACGGTGTGTTGCGCCATCTAATGAGTGTTGGCAATAATGAGAGTGAAGGTTTGTGCCACACTGGTTAGCTCCGTCGATTCACAGCAAAGAAGCGAGGGAGACAATCCATGGACTGATAAATACGACATTGACACTTCATGGTACGCCGCGCAGGTTGTCTCCGTCGACCCGCCAGGAGGAATCAAGGGAGACAGTGAGCGTGGGTTTAGAATGCCACTTCACTCAGTCAAGGGACGATGGGTAGACCACACTGTTTGTCCCCATCGATCCACTGATGAGAATCGAGGAAGGCAACCAGGGTGGGTTCACACTGAAATTCACTCAGACGAGGGTTTCACAGTGCCGCACCTGATACTCTGGACAGGTGATGTAGCCAGACCGACCATGGCTAGGGGCAACAGATGGCTCAGGGAAAGCAACACGCCAAGTGGCAGGATCACAGGAAAATTTGGGGAAAGGGCCCACGGGGTAGGAAACACGCTGAGAGGTCATTGACTGGGGAGGATAATGTGGAGTGGGGAGGAGGGGTACTGTACAGCTGAGGTGACCGTTACGGTGCAAGCCTCCTAGAGGCGGCATGGGGAGTCCGTATTGCAGGGGGTCGTCACACATAGTTGGCCGCAGCACAGGCTGGTGGGCAAAGCTATACCGCACAGACGGCAGGGTTGCACGAGCAGTGGACCTAAGGTTGAAGGCAAGTCGCAAGGCCCCCTCAGTGCTTGGATGGAAATTATCATTCTGCCTGTAGAGCAGTTTACGTGGGGCCCCACCACTGACGAGACAGAAACACTGTCACGTTGTCAATGTACAGAGCCCTTGCCTGATCGCACGCCGCCATCAGGTTCCTGTTGGATGGTATGATGGCACTGTTGGCGGGGTGTCGACCAAAGCAGGCAGGACAGACGACATTTTGACCGCGGCGCATGGAAACTTAATTTTACCAGTTTGAGGAGTTCGGCCCAGGTGTCCACATTGATCACTTGTCGGCGTCTGCATGTGTTGATGCCGACATGCAGCACGGCTAAGACAATGTGCGGCGCAGGAGGCTGCGTGTCGAGCCACGCCATCAAGTCAGCAATGGACATGCCCGGCAACGCAGATCTTCTGCAGAGGTACAGTCGGTGATACAATCTTGCTACCCACCTCTCGCAAGACTGAATCACCTATTAGCACATCAGGGACCCCAGGCCAAATCCTCTCTTTGGTCAAGACGTCGGCGGGGAAGGGGTGATCCTGATGTTGATTTTGATTGGGGCGGCACGTGTTGCTTAGCGACCCCGTGCCTGTGTCTTCGACCTGGTCGTTGGTGCTGCCGTCAACAGAGAGGGCAGACAAGCGATTGGACACAGGCACGGCGGCGACTACAACGTCACGGTATGAGGCTCGGCCAGTGTTGTGTGCGGGCTGGCTCGGCGAGGGAGTGGAAGGGGTGAGGCCTGCGCTTTCAATGGATAACGGGGAAGCCATACCAACTGAGGGAATCTTGGCGAGGCTGTTGGCAGGCGGGGAATGGTCAGTGGGAACGGACCGTCGGGGCTGAGAAGAGGCCAGGGATGGGCCGGGCTTGGTTGACAACAGAGTGCCGTCCGTCTGTGTATCTATCGTCTGCTTCGTGGTGGGCGGGGAAGTGATGCGCAGTGAAGTGAAGATTTTGTTGTGGTCACCAAGCTGAGACTTGAGTTTCTTGTTTTCAGCCTCCAGTGACTTGACACGACAACAAAGCTGTTCAAGCTGCTGGTGGAAATCGGCCTTGATGTCTCGAATCTCAATCCGGACCAGCTCTCTCACCTCCTTCTGCAAATCATACACTGCACACATGGCCGTGTCGTGCTGAGAGCTGATCGCAGCACCGAGACTATCAACAACACGGCCGAGTTTCGTCAGCTTCTTGGCCGTGTCAGCTTGGAGCCTGGAAGTAGACGGTTGTAAGGCAGAACCGGCGTCGGGGAGCGGGAGGGGGGGGGGGGGGGGAGGGGGCAACCGCCCGGGCTGTCACATTAGTAACTGGCCGCAGATGGGGTGGCGTCACAGGTATAGCCACTGCGGTCTATGCTGGCTGAAGCAACATCGGCACTGCTAGTCACGCTGATTGAGTCTGCACTGTCAGCCACATCATTGGCGCTGACTTGGTCATGGTCGTTATTGACGCTTCCTTCTACCTGCTGAAGACCTACACCGACCGTGCCACAGAGAGAGAGAGAGAGAGAGAGAGAGAGAGAGAGAGAGAGAGAGAGAGAGAGAGAGAGAGAGAGAGAGAGAGAGAGAGAGAGAGAGAGAGAGAGAGAGAGAGAGAGAGTTGCCTCTTTTACGTCACCGCCACTGTCTGACTTTCTCTAGAAGTAAAGTTTTTTTTTGTGTGTGTTTTAATTCTTTTCTGAAAGAATCAACTTTTACTAAAGAAGTTTAAATGATACAAAGCTGGCTAACAAACTCATCCAATGTCTCTATCCAAACTAGCTATATGCAAAAGTTCAAGTAAATATGACAAAAATTACGGAATCTAATCTGGGTTAACGGACTTCGGTTGTGTATGTCTTCAATTCAATGAGACATTCAATTACAATATGCTCGGAGGCTCTCTTAGCCACCCACTTAAGAAAGTACTTAGCCAAGTTTCACGCTTGTGTGTACAGAAATATCGGAGATTCTCTTGTTTACATACATATGTACACACATACATACATGCATCCGCAAAAAAAGGCGCTTCGCGCCAAATGTACGCTCAGCAGCGAGTTTAACGTAAATAGACATGAAGTAATTTTTATCTTGTTACTTCAATTGTTAGAGGTTTAGCCTGCCCGCCTTTGACACCATGGACATGCTATTATAATCGCCCCACCGCGACCCGTCCTAAAAAGTCCCTTCTATAAATAGAAGGGACTTAAAAACCTTCTCCATCTGGAGAAAGTCAGACAGTTCCGGTGACGTAAAAGAAGCAACTCCGTCACCACGCAGACATACTCTAAATTTTATTAATATGACGTAATTCTCTCTCTCTCTCTCTCGCTCGCTCTCTCTCACACATATGCGCGCATCTCCAAGAGGCATAGATCCTCATGTGCCCGGAGGGCGCATGAACATCTATGCCTCTTGAGGATGTTTGGAATGCGCACATGCACGCACGCACACGCACACGCATACACACACATCGACGCGCTTTCAGAAGAGCATGCAGGTGTAGTTAGTGTAGCATGTAGCTAGTTAAAGTCAACAAAGCAAGACTGAAATTGTACAATTAAATTCTAGTTTTGTCAACATTTTCGCAAGTCTCGAAGCGAAAGCGAAACTCATAATATTACGTTAAATATAAATTACGTAAAAACAAAAAAATACGTTATGACAAATGATGTATGACAAACCAATGACGCGTATACAATGCGCGCGCCCCTTTGACGCATTGGCACATCTGCACATCACTCCCACTACCCTCTTTTTCTAGGTCTAGTAAACGATGCAGTCACAAAAAGGGCAGCTTATGCCCTGATGACACAATGCAAGCTTACCAGCCTGGAATTCCATAGCAAAGCATTCTCAGAATTGAAATAAAAAAATTACGTCCCATAGAGCTAATCTGATTGAGTGCATTTTTGGCTTTGGGCGACGCCTTTGTTTAAAAGTAAAGAATAATTACACCACAAAATTGCAGAGGTATTGCCTTTTGAAAATTAGTCTGTCTTCTTCCACTGCAACACCATATAAAGCTTTCGCCGCCGTGAGATGGCCTTAGTCGCCTGCTCGGAGTTAAACACCAATAATCAATCAATCAACATAAAGCTTTCGGGATGCAATTCGCGCTATACTCGTGGTGCTACCAGTAAATTCTGGAGCCGGCTTCTAGTACACTCGTTGTGTTTGCAATTTGTCAGGTTACGCCGTATGCCTACCTGACTAGTAACCCTCCCCCCGCCCCTCCCCTCCCCCGCTCCCCCTCCGGGCAAAACCGGTCATAGGCGGCAAAAACCTAAATCTACCCAGCAGTTCCAATATCTGTTTGGGAATGTTCATGCAATAGCCTACCCTCTCGGGGGTAGGACTGGATATATAGTCACACACACATATATTATATATAATTATATTCTCCTCCAAGTTTTTAAATTTTCATTCTGAATGGAAGTTTAGTCAGTGAAAATGTATGTATAATTATTTTGTTAGAAAAACAATCTTTTTACCATTGATTTGTGTTTTAAAAAGTCTACTTTTGCTTCGAAGTGATATCGGACTCCTACAGTCCGATATCACTTTGATCAGTACTACTGTTAGCCAATCACTGTCGTACATGTGCATCAAATGAGCAATATATCTGGATAAGAAAAGACTGCTTTAGCATCAAGATAATTTTGCCATTTTGTGAGGTGTTTGCTAGCGACGGACAATTTCACTAGCTACCGGACACTCATATGCCTCACGCCTGATCAACATAGAGCATTTTTTTTTTATCCACATGATGCATACAACAGGCCTGATCGTGACGTCAATTCAGCCTGTCCCCATAGCAACTCATATGATCCATCACAGTCGTAAGGCATGGCCGTACCATCAAGCATCCAATAGGACACAATCATGACGTCATTATTCAGCATGTTCCCCTAGCAACTCATATGACCCGTCACCCACCATACGTCTATGCCTTATCGTCGATCGAAGCCTTAAAGTACCATTACGCGTAAAACTCAAGACAAATTTCAGCACTATTTGTGTTTGTTATGCATTATCGACACACCTAATGAACTTCTATTGCAGTTGGGACATGCAGCAAAAGCACACGCTTAATAGAACTTACTTATTCTGCGTAGCCATTAGCGAGTCAGTATATTTTTAGCTGTTTCTTGTACTGATAGCGTTGTATTTATGGAACGGAATGCAAGTCATTGTCAGGTTACTTGATATAAAGACGAGGTGTGCTGAACTGGGTTGTCCTGTGTCTAAATAAACTATAACTAGACCTGTGCGTAGCGTTTCGAAAGCATCCGTTACATAAGTGTGTCTTTGAACATTTGCGGCGGTATACGGGGCCTTTAACCCTTTGGCTGTCGGTAGCGATTTTGGTCGCGGTGATTCCTAGACCAAAAGCGCTACCGACACCCAAGGGGTTAAGAGATGCATCAACTCAATACCTGCCAAAGTGTCGTATTGCATTTCCGTCGGCAACGCTATACAGCACTTCCGCAGGTATTGATGCGAGCAGTTTTGAATGAGTTAATACATTGTGCTGTACATTTTTCTCTAAGCGTGTTTCTTATTTGTTGAGTATTTCTTTGCTTTTCACACACTTGCCAGTCACCTTTTAGCCTGGATTTGGAAAACAATATTGTTTGGGGTCTGTAATGAACTGGAAAAAGAAACAGACTTCGTCATTGGACAGTCAGCTACACTCCATTTGTACCAACGGAACTGTTTCACCACTCTCAAATTATAGTCTGCTTCTCCTATTGGGTTAATCGTACAGCTAATTGCCCTTTTAAGGCCACAGGCTAAGATCTTCGTGAGGTCTGAATATCCCAGCATTGTATAAGGGGATATGCCTCTTGCCATCACGCATTTACGTTCAGGTTTACTTCGGTGGACGAGTTGGTTGGGTGTTTTAACTAAGCTGGTGATGCTTTTTCCAAATCGACAGATAAGAGGTAACAGACCTCGGCAAACTATTTTAACTTGCAAGAGGCACAGAACCTCATAAGCCTCAAGAAGCTGCAGGGGCTCTTTATTTTCCTTAGTTCCTCTTGGCTCAAAATTCATTTCAATCTGTGCTTCAGGCGAGAACTGGGACCATATTCATTTCTCCGCGGTAGTTTCCCCCCAGACAAAATGCTGCCGAGCCGATAGCTAAAGGGCCAAGAGCAGCAACTACTGGACCTGTAAAAACCTTACCGTTTTGAAATGAATACGGCCCCTGCACGGAAAATTTAACAGACACTAGTCGAAATAGGGTCTCCACAGTGTAGTTGTAGTTGCCGAACACCAACTAAGCTGCAAGAGGTATAGATCGTCATGGGCCCCCGCAACTGCGGGGGCTCATGAGGATCTATACCTCTTGCTGAGCCCATTTTTCACATTCTTCTTTTAAAGTAGACTGTCAATGGTAAATGATGTGTGAGATCTGTCTTCCCTTTTAGCTTTCGAACACCTACAACAAAAAAAGAAGGAAAAAAAAAAAAAAAAAAAAAAAAGAAGGCATGAATAGATGCATATGAGCTCCAGAAAATTGCGGGGGGTTCGTGAGAATTTCTACCTCTTGCTTGCCCCCATTTATTCTCTAATTCCTCCTGCAAATCAGATCATCAGGGATAAACTCTATGAGATCTGCTTTTATTTGCCGAACACCACCAAAACTGGAAAACAGGCATAGATGTTTATGGGGCTTCGAAAACAGCGGAGGATCATGATGATTTATACCTCTTTCTGTGTGCACTGTTGTTCCTAAAGTGTATGATGAACTGTTGTTGTCGATATTTCAAAGCCGCTGACAGGTACTTGTCCGTGCGTGTCGGTAACAAAGCCCTGATGTTTACGGAGAGTAAAGGCAACAAACTGCTTTTTAAACGGGCCGATCTAATGAGATAACCACGCGTTGAACGGGTGGTAGAAAGCCACAGGCGTTTGTATGCAGGTCTTAGGAAAAGTACATACATAAGATGATGTCGAGGTTTGTTTGCGTTGCTTTGCTTTGGTTTTGTTTTGGGTTTGATTTGATTTACTTTTTCTTTGTTTGCTCCGCTAAAGTTATGCTTTTGATTTGCTTCGATTTAGTTTTGCTTTGCTGTTTTGCTATGCCTTTGTTTGCTTTGCTTTGTTTTGCTTTGTTTTACGTTGCATTGTTTTGGTGTGCTTAGCTTTACATTGCTTTACTTTGCTTTGTATTTGCTTTGCTTTGTGTTTCAAAAAGATGAGTGTAAGGCTTTGTAGTGTTATTTTTGTTGGTTTTAAGCATGGACTATATTAACCCTTATTATTCGGAATACACCAGTGTGTGAAATAAATGTGACTAAAATAGTTAAAGAGTAGTGCCAGAATAGCTGGGCACCTTTAGGCGCTAAGCTATTCTGGCACCACCCTTGAACTAAAGCCATTGGTCTATATCCTTATCTGTAAGTACTATAATGTACCTTGCATATGGCATTGTACAGATTTGAAGCTGTTAGCCTCAATATATGGGTTAGTGAACAGAGGCCTCTGTGCGGCTATTGCCTCCATCCATGCATGCGTGCGCGCAATAACTCTGATGACTGCCTGTGCCAGTTGTCTTTGCACCTGTCTGAGTGACCGTCTTGTGGTGTGTCTGTACAATGGCCCGTCTGCATAACTCTTCGTCTCTCTGCATAACTATGTGTCTGTCGGTCTGAGCAATTGTCTCTGCATGTTGGCCTGAGTTGTGCGTATCTGACATTCAGATAAAAATCAACGCAAATGCCTGTATAGACACTTGCAGGAGATTGTACCGACTCTCCACATTCCACCAGCATCAGCAGCAGAGTACATCGCTCAGTTTCGTCGTCTGCAAGAGGTATAGATCCTCATGAGCACACGCAATTGTGGGGGCTCATGAGGATCTACGCCTCTTGCAGTCCGGTGAAAACATAATAATAAAGTCTTACGCACAATAAATATAACTGACAATAATTTCAATATGATCGAGACTGATCCCTGACAAAATAAATAAATAAATAAAAGACGAAATGTCTAGCCTACGTTCTTCCGGCTTCGTTTAAATCTGAATCCTTAGTCGGAAAAGGTCATGGAGAGTTCATGCTATAGATTGATACCTTATCTTCTTTCACGTCATGATGCTGCAGAGATGGCGACGTAAGTCTGACATTGCATCGACAATAACTCCCAAGTGGCCAAAGGTTGCTGCAGCGTTGCCGCAAGTTCACGCAAACACCGCACCTAATGACCCCCACCTTACGAATTAAGAACAGCAAACAACAACAAAAAAAAACCAACAACAACAAACAAACAAAAAAAAAACCCACATAAAAAACAACAACAGCAACAACAAAAAACAACAACAAATACGCAGGCAAAATAAACAAGCAAATAGGGGCCATTGCTCATAGCTGCCAGGCAGACGACTCAGATACGGCCGCACAATGATTATGCCGGTAGAGGCAGATTATGTTTCTAAATTTTTGTTGATTCAACGCCCAAAAGCCAAAACCGCCCAAGAAACATGAATACACATTGGTCTCAGCAAGAGGCATAGATCGTCATGAGCCCCCGCAGTCGCGGGGGCTCATGAGGATCTATGTCTCATGCAGTTGGATCGTGTTCACCTTTTCTCGGCAGTACAGGGGTTACGTTAACTCATTCTACCCCAGACACCCCATAGCAAGATAAGGATCGACCATGATAGTTCAAGGGTGATGCCAGAATAGCTTGGCGCCTATGGGCGCCAAGCTATTCTGGCATCACCCTTGAACTATCATGGTCGATCTGTGTCCTGCACTGCAATGAAGTCTTCAGAGGACGACGTCAAAATTTGGGGATTTCGGTGTTGGGGTAGAATGAGTTAATTCAACGCCCAAGAGCAAAAGCCGTCCAAGAAAGGGGGTGTCAGAAAGAGTCATAGATCTTCATGAGCCCCAGCAACTTCGGGGGCTCATGATGATGTATGTCTCTTGCAGATGGAGCGTGTTCACTTTTCCTTGGCAGTAACGGGGCTATACGGCATTGCACGCGAAGACCAGACACGAATGTTTCACAAGAAAATAAACAAAACTACAGTTATTGAAGTTTAGAGGCAAGAACTAAAAAAATGAGCAAAAGTAGGATGCAATCAACCGACAGAGAAAGACAGCTGTAATAACAAGCAAAAGCAAAACAAAGGAAATAAAAAATCCCAAAAAACAAACAAACAAAAAACACAACAACAAAAAAACAAAAACAAAACAAAAACAAAACAAAACAAACAAACAAACAAACAAACAAACAAAAAAACCACCGTTGCAAACCGACAAAAAAGCGACATAGAAAGCAACTTGAATAACGCAAAGCAGCAAGCAACATCAAGCACGGGGAGGAAAATGGATTTCATCCCCAAGTCTACCGTATTGTTTGGAGCTCAGACAGATGCGTTTATCTTTTAGGAACATTCAGAGTTGTTCATATTTTTAGGCTTATAATGCTGATCAATTTCCCTCCTCTCTAGCATCGAAGGCAGCAGAATCGCAGATTCTGCTGCCAACAGTGCCCGCAGTGACCCTGTCCCTTACACACAGACTGTTTATAGTGATTTTAAACCTGTGATTAGTGCGTACATAGCCCGCGACTGGCAGACCGAGTGGGACAAAGAGGAAGGGAACAAGCTTCATGAAGCTCTTCCTACGGTGTTCGACAGTCTACCTTTCCGCTGCGGCAGCCGCCGTGACTGAGGAGACTGTCCTTGCTCGGCTCCACATCGGGCACACGTATGTTACGCACTCTTACTTACTTAAACAAGATGAGCGTCCATGGTGTTTTGCCTGTGATGAGCAGTTTTCTGTTCGACACTCAGTTTTTGCTGTATTGTGCTGATCTAATTGACACCAGCAGACTCCTTGAAGGTTATGTTCCGGGATGTTCCCCCGGACAAAATCTTCAATTTCTTGAGAGAATGCAATATTTTTAACAAGATCTGAGCGTTCATAGACTATGTGAATTTTTTTATTTGCCCTTTTTGAGAGTCTGCATACGTTTCTTTTAAAGGCATGTGCGACATTTTAGCCTGATATTTTTAAGCTATAATATATTATTTACATCTTTAAAAAATCACTCATCCGCTGCGATTTTCAGTGCCGCCGACAAACACATTTTTTGTTCGCCGTAGATGTCCGACGTCGGCACGACCCAGGAAACAAAGGTCCTCGGGCACGACAGTGCGCGGGCCCACCGCGGCCGACGTCGGCCCGAAGGTGTTTTGCTTTTTACCTCGTCGGGTCGAGGTGGGTCGTCTACGGCGAACGACTAATACAGCTCAACGGGGTCATTGGGTACACTTCCACATGTTTGTGTAAGATTCCACTTTAAAATGAATGTCATCGCTTCATCGTTGATTTTGCACACCTCCGTCCGACGATGTAAATATGTCGATATACCTGCACGATGCATAAATTATATGCCTGTCGCCTCATTAACCCCATCAGTAACAGCCGGGGCAAGGCGAACGTTGCCAAGCAGCAAGTGGCATAATCCATGATCAGCCCACGCAGTCGCGTGGCCCGGGCTCATAAGGATTCATGTCTTTTGTTAGTCCTGCGCTCTTTATGTCTATTTGTGGTCCCAAGGTCTGTGTTCTTCAGTATGTAGTGGTTTTAGACGCGCAGTTCGTGATTACTGGCAGCGAAGAAGTTAATTTCTCATAGAGACACCCTGCTCCGAAAAGCCTCGTTCTAACGATAACGGCCGGAAGTGACATAACCGCGTGGCAGCGAAAGTGAGATTAATGGAATTCTGGGAAAGGAGGCTACACATTGCGAACAAAACAGGTTCTGTATCACGACAAGTTCGGAAAAAAAGGTGAACGCCAGCAAAACTTTTAACAGTTTTGTCGCTGTATAACAACTAAATAACGCAGATCGAACTCGAAGCGAAACGCTCATTTTCACGCGCGCGCGCGCACGCGCGCACGCACGCACGCACGCACGCACACACACACACACACACACACACACACACACACACACACACACACACACACACACTGACACACACGCGCGCGCGCGAACATCAAAGCAGCTCATTCTCAAAAAACTTTACTGATAATCAAATCTCACAATGTTGTTCAGCCGTACACTTAAAGTTGAGTGAATCCACACACCTATTACAAAATTCTACTGAACATGAAAACAAATCAGTTTACATATAAACAGTACAACAAAACACTCTAGAAACAGTTTTGCGAGCTAACTACGTAACACAATATAATTATAACGAGCAAAAATCACATGATCGTGAGCATTGATGACAAACATAAGTACTGTATCAAGCTTTCAAAAACACACATGCAGTTTACCGCACCGGTTACCTCACTCGATCCGCTACGCATGAAAGTGCGTGGCTACTTGCGTGGCGGATCGAGGTACGTAACCAGTTTGACAGTTAAGTAGATCACATACCACGCCACCAACAAGTCTCAGTTATGTACGTCACATACCACGTGACCAATAAGTCTCACCTTCATTGGTTAATAAACCATAAAGTTTCCTTCTTATCCCACCAGCCCCAATAAATTCACAAGAGCCATTTAGCAAACAAACAAACAAATAAACAGAGAAACAAACACACAAATAAACACATAATCACAGACAGAAAAATAGAAAAAACAACTTGAAGAAATAAATAAACAAACAACAATGATAATATGGATAAATAATATACATCTTTCTGACGCTTGGACAGAATGTGACAACTGTGATTTTGACAGTACGGCGCCATGTCGCAAGATCCTGAATTACAGACTGGCACATATATCTTATGCACACGTGTGTTTATGCTGTGCGCGTTTTGTAATATCACATCTTTCCGCCACAAGTTCAACAGTCAAACTAATGAAAACAAATTTGTATAACGTTTTAACACTTTGGCTGTCGGTAGCGGTTTTTGTCGCGATGATTCCTGCAGGAAGGGTTGGGATTAGGGATTCCTGCAGGAATCATCACGACAAAAACCGCTACCGACAGCCAAAGGGTTACCGCTCATGTGTATGCAGCCGCTGGCTCTTCCTGCAGTACCGGCAGCTGCATGCGCAAATGGGTTAATTAGGAGAAGAATAACAAATTCATATCAATAAGACAGATAACTGACAATTATAATTTTACATCTCATCTACATAAGAGCTAAACTACTGACAAAAACAGGAAATATAAAAACAAACAAACAAACAAACAAAAACAAACAAACAAACAAATGAATAAATATTGACATAAAATAATAACAAACGCCGTATACAGAGCAGAATAATTCATTGGAAAAAAAAACTCCACCAACCTAAACAAAACCAAACTGAAATCAGTCGCAACATTTTTGTTGTAATTTAAGCAAAAACAGACAGATGTACACTGCGTGATCCTTTGGGCAATAAAACGACATATTAAGTCTATACATGTATATATTTAAACACAACATTTTACCATCAACAGAAAATTGGGCCCGTTTCACAGGTAGGGCCAGATGACTCGCATTTTTCATGTCACAAAACATGCCCGGCATTGGATAAGACAACTAACGAGTCACACACTGCGCTTCGGACTATGACGTCATCTTTTGTGCCTTCGTCTCAGCCACTGTTAGCCAGCCATAGCCGATTTCCCATCAGTTTTGACTCTTGTATAATGTTCATGCATTCTTGCGTTGGTATGGTCATATAAAACGTAAATGCTGTTATCAAGTAGCTTTGATGGTAGAACCTAATCAGGTGGCCATTATGAAGGAACAACTTGTTGTCAACGGCGAATTGTCCGCGCTCAAGCTAGTGATTTGGTTTGTAATGTCGACGAGTACGAGGGATAAGAAGGGCCTGGCTGCTGTATTTGTAGCGTTGATGGTTGGCAGACTATAGCGTCGTTTTGAATCAATGGCAAACACTCGAACGCTTTTTGTTTTGTATGCGGCTTCAGGCGCAAAAAAAAGAAAAAATAAAGACGCATATGTGTTCCTGAAAACTGTGTTCGTTCAAAGACCAAAAGCCACAATAGTTCAAAGGACTGACATTGATACAAATTGATCTCAGCAAGAGGCATATATCCTCATGAGCCCCCGCAACTGCGGGGGCTCATGAGGATCTATGTCTCTTGCAGTTGGATCGTGTTGACCTGTTTTCGCCAGGGAAGGGGTTAGTCAAAGGATAAAAAAAACCGGCAAGGTATTAAGCAAAACAACGTCACATCCGTCAACTTGCATTCATTTCACTAACATATTACTTTTTTTTTTTTAAATGCTGAGGTAATTCTTTTTCTTTGAACCAATGGCACCAGCTTGTAAATAATTGGCTTAAAACAAAAACCAGTGCGCAAAAAGGATCATAGGGGCGACTTCTGCCCGATGGCCTTTTGCACACTGGGAATAGATTATTGAGCATTCGAATATATTCATATATAAAAAGTGATTTACCGGAATCTTAAGCAAAGGAAGTAAATGTGTCGCTTTACAAACATTAGCCATGACAGTGTGGTCTTAAACACACAGAAATCGATTAATAATACGCGAGTTGCTTCCCCTTGCTTGCATTGCGATGACCAAAAAATAAAAAAATAAAAAAAAATAAAAAGAAAAAAAATAAAAAAATCAAAAAATAAAAAAGAAAAAAAGAGACACATGTACTTCTGCTTTTCTCCTCACAAACCAGATAGGTGAGGCTAGCGCTGGCAGAAATGTACACAAACCAAGGGGAATTACTCAGCGCTGGACAGACAAACAGTTGGATCCCCTGCCCCCGCCTATCAGGCACCCAATCGCCAGCCCACAGAGAAATACGCAGGTATAGACCAAGACGATCATCTGCATTCTCATTGGGTGCCTGATAGGCGGGGGCAGGGGATCTAACTGTTTGTCTGTCCAGCGCTGAGTAATTCCCCTTGGTTTGTGCTTTTCTCCTGTTACGACAAAGACGCATGAACAGTACGTGCTGACATGCGATTCAGCCCGCCCATGCGCGTGCAGTCCAATACCGCTCTCTACATGAGGGAGTATTGGACTGCGCGAGCGGGCTGACTCGCATATCGACACCAAAGAGTACAGAGCTCCCTGGGGGCCTTTGTATTACAAATCTGTTGATTTGACAAAAGCCAGTATGTCCATTTTTGTGAAAAGTTACATTTTCAATGTATTAATTTAATTATTACATTGACAACTGACCTCGTTAAAAAAAAAAAAATGGCCATACTGTTACAAGTTGTTGAAGCAAAGGCAAAGCAAAAGCAAACAGACATATAAAGGAAACACATTTTTGGCCTTTCCAGACATTCGTTATGATCAAATGACATGAAAAGATAGGCTACTCGTAACAGCTATACTTCTGTTTGCCTTCATGTTTTCTGATAAGGAAAGCAACGATTCGTTCTCATAGGCATGTGTTTCTTTCAGGTGATGCGCGTGAGCGTCGCGCGTAGGCGCACGTGCGTGTGCACATATCAGTTTTCTGTAAAGGCTCCATGTCTCGATATAGTACAGTTATGTACAAATAAATAAAACGCAATACATAACACAACCTTACTTTTTCTTCTTCTTTTCGAACGCCGTCACACTTGGAGTTTGGCTCTCAAAATGAAATCTGTGGTCTTCTGTAGCACCTCCACAGGCCGTACAGTTTCTCTCGTAGAGTGGCGGGCTTCTGCCATATCTCCTCCCTCAACAGCTGGTGGTTCCCACTGTCCTGGAGGATGTGCTCTGTGGTCTGCTCTGCTTCTCCACAAGGGCACAGGGGAGATGGCACGAGGTGAAGGCGTCTGTGCAGGTGGAAATTGAGTCGGAAGATGGTTACCTGCTCTTGTCTGGACAGCTGATGGTAACTGTCTAGGGGCCATTGTGGTGGTCTGTATACAGACTTATTGATGGTCTTCATCTCTGTGAAGCTGACTCCATTTTCGTCTTGTTCTTTCTCTGCGCCCACTTTTGCCATTCTATCAGCTTCTTCATTGCCGTAGATGCCACAGTGTGAAGGGATCCACTGCAGCGCTAGTCTGGTGCACTTTATGTTTTGCAGTGCCTCTTGTAGACGTGGCAGTTTGCTTGCTGTTGCTGCCTCAAGGACAGACATGGCATCAGTCAGGAAGACAATCTGGGCATCAGGGTCTGCAGTGCCACTAAGGGTGTTTGAAGCACGGACCAGGGCTTCCACCTCAGCACACAACCTTACTGAACCTAGTTACGTTATGCACACACCAACTTCATTAGCCCATCAACCCCTGACATTGTGCGACAGGATGTGGATCGACCAAGATAGTTCAAGGGTGGTAGCAGAATAGCTGTGCGCCTGTAGGCGCCAAGCTATTCTGACACCACCTTTGAACTATCATGGTCGATTTGTTTTCAGAACTGTGACACATACCTCAGAGGGTATCTAAACAAATGATTTTTGTTCCTCAGGATGTAACACGTTAGGTCAGCCTCTTGTGCTGATATAAAGATGACATTCATCCAGCACAAGTTGAGCTGCAATACCAACTCGCCGACAGCGTCAAATGGCCATTGAGAAATCACAACACATAAAGACTGATGCGTCACATTTGTAGCATCAGTGGCTGTATGCACGAGGGGGACGACGGGGGAGGGGGGGGGGGGAGGAGGGGATGAGGGGGGTGGGTAATTTATTGTTTTTTCCCCAAACCATTCAACTGCATGTCTGTTAACCCCATAACTGCTGACAAAAAAGGGAGCAGCACCCACCTTGAAGAGGTATAGATCCTCATGAGCCCCCGCAGTTGCGGGGGCTCATGAGGATCTATGCCTTTTGCTGAAACCAATTTGTATCCATGTTCCTTTGCGCCGTCGCGTCCCTAAATGGAAACATCACACCAAGCTTTCACTGTCCAGCTGTAAACCGAGTACCTTCAGCTCACCGAGCGCAGATTCCTGGTCGCTCTGTGTGAACCCCTGACTGTCAGGGACAAGCGAACGCTACCCAGTTCCAAGAGACATAAAGCCTCATGAACTCGCCCAGTCGCGGGAGCTTGTGAGGATTTATGTTTCTTCACAATCCTACGGTCATTATGCCTATTTGGTTCAAACATAATCTGTGTACTTCACGCGAATGTCGGTCGGTGTGCAGTCGTGTCACTGAGACGCGTAATTCGTGATCACTGACAGCGAAGGGGTTAACCCGCTTACGTATGCAGCCACCGGTACTGAAAACTGTGCCGATGGCTGCGTGCTCAAGGGGGTTTTAACCCCTTTAGCCGCAAGGTTCCATTTTTCACATTTTGGAGGTGTTGCCTAACGACTATGTACCAGCTGCAGGAGACGGCTTGACCATGATAATTCAAGGGTAGTGCCAGATGAGCTTGGCGCCAGAAGGCGCCAAGCTCATCTGGCACTACCCTTGAATTATCATGGTCAAGCCATCTCCTGCTGTAGGGATCCGGGGCTAAAAGGGTTAAAAGTCTTTCTGCTCAAGAAGTCACAGGATGTCGAGTACAGGAGGTTAACATCACTGCACTGCAGAGGTTCATGAAGATTTATGCCTGTGGTTGGAGCTGATCGACAGCTGTGTTTCTCAAGCATAACATTTTGGACGGTCTCCAGAAGCCATCAAATCATAAAACATGAATATATTACGACAAATACAACTGGCAGTTTTGCGCATGCAGAAAATTAGCGAGCAATGGATTGTCGGTAACCAGTTTGTCAGCACAGCCGCCATTTTGTTCCGTAGTAACCCCTTCCTTGCCGCGAAAATACAAAACACCAACCAGATGCAAGAGGCAATGAACCTCATGAGCCCCGGCAGATGCGGGGCTCATGAGGTTCATTGCCTCTTGCTGACCCTTGACATATCCCCTTATTTGCCTGTTCGGCGTTAAACCCTAATAACTAACTCTTTCTAGCCGTGCTTCCTGATTTGATGGGATTATTCGGTATTGAATTTGCTCTGCTTTGAAAGACACAATTTTGCGTCCACTGACAAGGCGGCGGTTAAAAGGTGGTAATAACTTTACCAGTTCAAGGCAATTACCGTCTTGTGTCACCCGAGTCTTCCTGTTCCTTTGAGGAGAAAATTAGATTCAAGATCTACAATGTTAAGGTATTCACATGAATACAAAGGGAAGATGTGAGGTACCAGTAATCGCCTGCACAATTTTGTGCTTGATGTAGCGCGCACGTTAAGCTGTCCCTTTTTTTTTCAGCACCATCATGATTATAACTCCCAACAACATCAAATGATACGGGCAGTAAAACACGGATTAGCCACTCACTCAATTTGAGGATAAATGAAGCGCACCTCTGCAAGCAAGGAAGCATAGATTCTCATGACAATATCTTGCTTGTGAGCTGGCCTGGGGTTGGCGAATAGGTCCGACCATTGCAGCAAGCGGCAGGAATTTTCATTACAAGGGTAGGGAATCTGCCAAGAATTTCGTACCCTGGCTGCGCCCGCTGAAGTGCGCTCAAAAGCCAGTCACTGCGGGGGTACGAAACGTTTGGCAGAAAAATCTTCCATTCCCTTCCCCCTATATTCCCAAGAGAAACTATGTCTCATGTAAGTGTGGCTCGTTGAGCGGCTGTTACGAATATTATCTCCGCGTGTATCACGGACTATAGCAGACAGAAACTTCTATTCATAATGTTCTGTCCGCGTATACAACTCAATAATATAGCACGCCGAATGTGCTGTTACGAAATAATAGCACATGGTTCGTCGGCACTGTTCCCACAGACCAACATGTCACTTCCTGCGCCATCAGCGTCAGATGGACCGACCCTAAATGCTTCAGTGTATTGTCTGAAGGTTATACCTCAAAGACTCTCCTCTCAACACAGTGCTGAGAACGATGCGAGCTCTTTGAGCCATTTGGCTCGAAAAGAATTTGGCAAAGCAACAACCCTTAGCTGCCGTTGGCTTTAGACGTATTATGTCAACATCTACTAGTACTGAAAAGCAAAAGAAATGCGACCTTTTGGAATCATCGGAAACACTAGGATGATTCCAAAAATTTCGCATTTCCTTTGCTAGTCAATATATTTTCCTGTTTAGCAGTTAGATGCAATGGTCATTTCTGAAACCCACGCAGACACAAAGGGACGCTTTGTCATTAAATGTTGTTTGTCAGAACGTGGTCAAAACAATAGTTACAGCACGCGCGGTTGGTCTATCATTTTGGACGTTATAGCGTGAAGCCGTGAGGTCCAAAATCACAGACCAGCGCACATATAAAATCATTCGTGTTTCGCTCCTTCACTGCCAGTGGATGCGCGCAGACAGCGTGTTTGAAATTATTGTAAATCCAACGTCAAAGATCCCCAGCCGTCAAAAGGCCACGGATACATAGGGCAATATATCTCTTGCAGTTGGGTAGGGTGGTGGTCAATTTTCCTCGGCAGTCAAGGAGCTAAATGTGCACGCTCCAATTGTGAGATCTTGCGTTCCCAAGTCGCCGTCGACATCACTGATCGCTTCATTCAACTTTCAGTGTACTGTGCGCGGACAGAGTCTGTGATTTTGGCCGTTTCCACCGGAAGCTTTAACTCTTTCTACCCCAGACACACCACAGCAAGATAAGGATCGACCATGATAGTTCAAGGGTGATGCCAGAATAGCTTGGCGCCTATGGGCGCCAAGCTATTCTGTCATCAACCTTGAACTATCATGGTCGATCTGTGTCCTGCACTAGAGTGCAGTCTTCAGAGGACAACGGCAAAATTTGAGGATTTCGGTGTTGGGCTAGAATGAGTTAAGGTGAAGACTCGCAAACTGGCACTCATATTAGGCGTAAGCATTCTTATGGTTAATATCGCTGCTTACAAAGGGTGTTAACCCCTTCACTGCCAATGAACGCAGATATTGTTTCGCAAATCGATGTAAATTCCACGTCGAAGATTCCAGCCGTCACAGGAACTTGGATACAAAGTGGTTTCGACAAGAGGCATAGATTTTCATGAGCCCGCAACTGCGGGGGCTCATGAAGATCTATGTCTCTTGGAGCTGGATCAGTTCTGTCCACTTTTTCTCGACAGTGAAGGGATTTAAAAACACACTTCTTCGCCACAACGGCTCTACAGGTCCAGGAAAAAGACGGGCTTGCGCAATATAGCATGACCGTTGAAAGGACCTGGCACATCAAAGCGGCACAGTTGGAGTGCGACTGAACTGATCAGTGTTCAGGTCGTACTCCTTAGGCAATAGCCGTCCCTGCCCGCCCCCCCCCACCCCCCCCCCCCATAACCCGCCAGTCAGTGCCGTCCGTTATCACTCCGGTGCCGTGGACGTCAAACCCCGAACCAACCAACAATGGCTCATATGTTTTCTATGGAACTACGGCGAAAACACCTCGAAGCACGAGTATGTCCTCTAAGCAGAGAGACATGTCCGTCATGACTCATGTACAAGCCGCCGAAATGGCGGCCATTTTGATGTCAAAAGAACGTTTCTGACAAGGTGTATGAATAATATAAGCAATAGCACAGACCCTTAAGCAAGAGTCAGTCCTTTGAGGACAGAGATACGTCATGACACTTGTACCTGACGCCAAAATGGCGGGGCTTCTGACGTCAGAACAACGTTTCCATCATTCAAGTGGTATGAGTCTGAACAACGGCAAAAACTTGAAGCACGAGTCAGTCCTCTGAGGACAGAGATACGCCATGACACTTGTACCAGACACCAAAATGGCGGCCCAGGTTGTCGTATGGTACTACGGCGTAAAACCGTAACTCATTGGAGGCGTGCCGTATACCAATACGCGGCTATTTGCCGCGTATTCGTGTACGACACGTTTCCAATGAATTAAGCACGAGTCAGTTCTCTGAGTACAGGAACACGTCCGTCATGACCAATGTACAAGCCACAAGAATGGCGGCCCTCCTGTGGTCAGAAGAAAAAAAAAACCGTTCCCAACAAGCTGTCTGAGTCTAAAAACGGCACAGACCTTGAAGAGCTAGTCAGTCCTCTGAGGACAGAGACACATCACGACACTTGTATCTGACGCCAAAATGGCGGCCCTTCTGACGTCAGAAAGACTTTTCCGACATGTCATCCGAGTCGCGGATCTTGTCATAGTTTGTCGTCACGTTACTGACTCCGGTGCGAGTGGAGGCGGTATTGCCGGAAAAAGAAAATTCGCTGCGGCGGCTGGCGTACACGTGCCTGCGGCGGAGACACCGGAAGGCGGCGATGAAGCCTTGCCGGAAGTTCTTGTTCATGAAGCAGTAGGTGATAGGGTTGCAGCAGGCGGAGACGTAGGACAAGAGATGGAACAGCATCTTCAGCATGGGAGAGAGGTGGCGCTGGGCGCTGGGGTAGTCGAAGACCATCCACGTGGTGATCACGTACAGAGGGGTCCAGAAGACGAAGAACTCCACCACGATCAGGAACAGCATCTTGATCACGCGCTTTTTGGCGACGCGGGATCTCTCGCTGTTAGACTGACGCATGGCGCGGTGAGCCTCGAAACGACGGAAGGGACGGCCCACGGAGTTAGACTGACTCCCGCCGCCGCCATGCTGGTCGTTGTGCCCGTTGTTGGTGGCGTTGGAAGAGTTGTTGTTGCCGCGGCGGCTGTCGATGTGGAGAGAGACACCGTTCTCGCTGTTGTAGTTGGCCGCACCGCCATTCTTTTGCTGTTTCTCTGGGAACAATATAAAAACACCGGTATAGACGCGAACACGAAAAAATAACTCATTCAGCCCGACGGCCGTATTTCCCAAATTTTGGCTGCGTCATCTAATGACTACGCACCCGTTGCAGGAGATGGATCGACCATGATAATTCAAGGGCAGTGCCAGATTAGCTTGGCGCCGATAGGCGCCAAGCTAATCTGGCACTACCCTTGAATTATCATGGTCGACCCATCTGCTGTAGGGCGTCAGGGCTGAAAGAGTTAACAATAAGATCTAAGAAATAAGAAAGAAGGAAAGGATGAAAAGAACAGACACACAACTATTTTAAAAAATACGCTGAGAAAATCCCAAACAAGAAAGAAACACACTTAGAAGGCACAATTACAACACAACTCCAACAAAGAAAGAAACACGTTTAGAAAGGGCAAATACAACACAGCTGTGTTGTAACTAATCTATCTAGGCGCGTTTCCTTCCTTGTTGGGATTTTTTTTAACAGTATATTCTTGGCAGTCACGTTTTTGGCCGGGATTTAGAACGATGCCGACACTGACAAACATATGAAGGCAACCGTTCACCCAAGTACAGACACGTCAACAAAATCAACAAGGACAGGCCTGACTCAGATTACGCCGTACCCTCTATTTTGAATGTAACAAATTCCCTGCCACGGGACACATATATTCTTTCTAAAATCCTTATTTATTCAAAGGCCAAATGCCAAATGCAAATGGCCAAGACATCATCCAGTCTAATCCCCAGCTTTTTCGTTCCTTGGCCGGCTGGCTTTTGAATTTTCCGTATCGTATCTATTCCATCCATCAATTAAAAAACAAAGAATGACTAAGCTAACTGGATATTTCTACGCAAGTTATTTCAGCTTTTGCAGTGATCAGCGGGAAGTTATCCGTACTCCGCCATGGATCTCGATCAGACGAGAGAGGAAAGAAAAATTGGACGGAAAAGCCAAAATAACTTAGCGCTGAAAATCTCATGTCATATGTGACACCTCCAGGAAGAAGAACAGAAGCTGAAAATCCATGTTTGTCAGTTTATCGACTCCTTCACTGACAGTGTTCGCAGGATGTGTTTCTGAAATGTTTGTTAATTGAACGCCAAAACGCCGTCCAAGGAACATGGCTACAAAGTGGTGTCAGCAAGAGGCATAGATCCTCATGAGCCCCCGCAACTGCGGAGGTTCATGAGGATCTATGTCTCTGGCAGTTGGATCGTGTTTACTTTTTAAAGGGTTTAATTCAAGATGCCCGCTGTCCGTCAGGCGTGGGTGTCAAATATTGTACCATTTTGTCATGGGCATTAGTCCCAAAGGAAACGCAGATACCAGGACTTATGAGGCTCTTTACCTCGGGCTTATCTTCTTTGTACACCCATCCCCAGTAGCAAAACGACTTATAAGAACAACGCTATCTAGCAGTAACTAAAAATAGATTGACGCGCTTACGGCTGCGCAGACTAAACAAATGTCGACCATTAGGCGTTTGCGTTTGCTGCGTGTCCAAACTGTCGTTAATGGTCGAAAGGTCTGTCGACAGAGCATAACAAACCAAACTGGTGCTAAAATTTGTTTTCGGATTTACGCGCAATGGTGATTTAAAAGATGGCACAGTAAAACTGAAATCTCTGGTGGCTCGAATTTAGAGAAAAATAAGACATTAAACACGAAAATATTAACACTTTGTGCACACAGCCACTGGTACTGTTCGCAGTGCTGTTGCTCTCAAGCACATTGACATTAACAGATATAGATCAATGAGGCTACAGAGATTTTTTAACCCTCAAAGACATCAGATTGCATACAAAAAGCTTCACGTCCAAAAAGACAAATAAACACAGATTAGGAAGGCTTGGAGATTTTTAAGGGCAGACAAATGATACTTTATTTGACACTGCACGACAACAGAGAGTTTCCAAAAACTGCAAAGTACGCTAAGAAACAAAACATTTTGTTTTACATTCAAATGCATCATACTACATCTAAAAGTATTACTGCATATGAAAACCGAAAACCGCGCACACAAATGATGCATTGTTTGACATTGACACCCAAAAAGTGCGCAGGCTGCATCTAAAACGCACATTTTAACCCACCCAACCCCTCCGAGAAACACTAAACACCACCCAACTGCAAGTTGCGGGGCTCATGAGGATCAATGCCTCTTGTTGAAACCAATTTTTATCCATGTTTCTTTGACGAGTGGGGATCTTTGATCCAAAACCGGGTTTAGTAACTTTCGAAAAGTTCTTGGATCAGTTTCATTCACCCTTCAGGTATCACAGCCGGAGACGGGTAGACAGTGAGTGTTTTAGGGTAACGCCGGATTAGCTTGGCTAAGATATCACAGCAGGATAGACAATTACAGTTTTAGAGTAGTGCCGGATTAGCTTGGCGCCTCCTTAGAAGGCGCCAGGCTAATCTGGCACTACCCTAAAACTGTCATGGTATACTGTCTTTATAAACAACTGTAGCTGTTGCTAAAGGCTTTGCCAAGTGAGTTTGAAAACATTTTTTTGCAAAGGCATTCACTGAGTTTTAAAGTGTAAAAAAATATTAAAAAACTAAACTAAACTAAACTAAACTAAACTAAACTAAACTAAACTAAACTAAACTAAACTAAACTAAACTAAACTAAACTAAATTTTAAAAAAACTAAACTAAACGATACTAGACTAAACTAAACTAGACTCACGCAGAGAACAGTCACAATCAATGTGGACAGACCGAGCTAATCCAAAAACGTTTTTCCCAGGGTGTTATTGCTATTCTGTATCTCCCGACTCAGCGTTATATCAGCGTAATGCAATGCACCAATATTCCATACGTGTGTGCCGGTCTGTGATTTTGGACCTTACGGCTTCCAGCCGTAAGGTCCAAAATCACAGACGGATACACAATGCCCGGCCGCGCCTTATGCACTTACCGCGTTCAGACTGAGCCTCCATTTTCATGCCGATCCACAGCGTGTAGCAGACACAGCCGTAGGCCAGGGACATGAGAATAATGGGCAGGACGAGCAGGAGAAGATTCAGCAGCATGGTGTAGGTCTTTAGCCATTCCTCGCTGTCCCACACCTCGGTGCACATGTAGGCGGTAGGACCAATCTGCACGTGATACGCGAAAGCAAATCTTGGTCACGGTTCATAAGCAGCCGTCAGAGGGCCTTAAACCCAATTAACAAACTAACTTCACTGCAAGAGAAAATTTGAACCCCACCCTAACTGCACGAGGTACACATCCTCATGAGCCTCAGTTTTTTGCGGAGGCTCATGAGGATCTATGCCTCTTGCTGAAATAATACGTGAAAAATTCTAGGGTAATACAAGGTTCATGTCTACTTTAACCCCTCCACTGCCGAGAAAATCTGAACACCACCCAACTGCATAGAGGTGTAGCTCCATAATTTTAATTCCTGGAGAGAAGCACAACTTTGCAAAACAAAAGCTATGTTTGTGCCCTGTGGGGGCGAAACATGTTAGACAATAAAAACAAACATAAATATAATGTCACGTACATGTGGGACAGGAAAAAGCCTTCGTCAGTTCCTGCAAACCTTAATCCCTGCCGAGAAATAATAACACCACTTAACTTTCAGATCGTGTTTTTGAAATCCTTTATATCCAACGCCAAATATCCCCATCCGTCCAAGGAACTTGGATACAAAATTGTTTCAGCAAGAGACATATATCCTTATGAGGATATTTGCTACTTGCAGTTGGGTGTTGTCCGGGTTTACAGATGTAGACTCTACCTGTCTGAGCTTGTGGTACACGGCCAGCGGGATCATGATGAAGAAGGCCAGGGCCCAGCAGACGGCGATGGCCTTGTAGGCGTGGGAAAGGGTCTGCCATGACCTGGAGTGCAGGGGCCGGCAGATGGCGAAGTAGCGCTCCAGGGAGATGGCCACTAGCGTGAAGCAGCTGACGGACACCGACACACCTGTAGACAGACAGGGAGAATGCACGGGACTCCAGTAACACAATTTCAGCACTGTCAAGAAGTGTAGCAGGGGAGAAACGACCCACACAAAGAACATGCAGTTTTGGGTGTGTGTGTGTGTGTGTGTGTGTGTGAGAGAGAGAGAGAGAGAGAGAGAGAGAGAGAGAGAGAGAGAGAGAGAGAGAGAGAGAGAGAGAGAGAGAGAGAGAGAGAGAGAGAGAGAGAGAGAGAGAGAGAGAGAGAGAGAGATTTAACCATTTGGCTGTCACTTGCGGTTTTGTCGCGATGATTTCCGCAGGAATCATCGCGACAAAAACCGCTACCGACAGCCAAAGACTTAATGCAATCTGCAAATGACGTAAGCATATACAGGTCAATGCATGCTTGTGGAGTTCGCTGAATTACTCGCGTGGGAGACGTGATTAATTTCAGCAGAGCCCAGATCATTCTCTGATCTAAGTCATTAACCCATTCAGTCCTGACGCACTACTGCAAGCGACGGGTCGACCATGATAATTCAAGGGTAGTGCGCCAAGCTAATCTTGCACAGCCCTAGAATTGTCTTGGTCGATCCATCTTCTGCAACTGTGCATAGTCATTAGATGACGCCTCCAAAATTTGGGAAATACGGCAGTCGGGTTGAATGAGTTCATAGCAATTTGTTCCGGATTTGTCCGGAAAACAATCGTCCATTCACTCTAAAAACAGACAACCACACCAGGCACCTAGAGGCCATCTGGACAAAAATTATAAATGCATATACAATAATCAAATTGCCAGACGCATCTAAATTTCACTAAATTTTACATATTTCACATTAACTGCAAGTATCGATGCCGTTAATTCACACTTGGACTTCCACAGCCAAGTGTAAGAGAAAGCCTGAAAATGCTAGTTCTACGGTACAGCGTTAGGTCAGGCTTTTACATGGCACGACTGCCGACTATTGATAGCTCAAGGTTAGTGCCTTGTGAGCTTGGTGCCTGAAAAGCGCCAAGCTCACCAGGAACTACCATTGAGCTTGGCGCCTGAAAGGCGCCAAGCTCACCAGGAACTACCATTGAACTACCAATAGTCGGCACATTAGGCGCCAAACTCACCAGGCACTACCCTTCAACTATCAACAGTCGGTAGTTATTAGAATCAGATTTTTTTCATTTTCACTCACTGGTGATATTAGAAGACAATAACAAAATAAATAAATAAATAAATAAATAAATAAATAAATAAATAAATAAATACAATAACAATTAAGACCTCAACAGGAAACACAATATATAGGCTAATAATGAAAACTAAATAGTTGGCGATCATACTATGCATTAAAAAATCGTTAAAAATCGCTAAGCACTGTTATACTTGATCAGCTTTCTATGATATGAACGAAAACTGTTCAGCAGGCCATCCAACAACGTGATCTAGACCAAAAAGGGTAACTCACCAACTGCCAAGCGTGAAAAATGCAGAGAAAACCCAGCAAAGAAAGAAACACGCTTAGAAAAGACAGTTACAACTTGTGTTGTAACCGTCTTTTCTAAGCGTGTTTCTTTCTTCGCTGGGTTCTTCTTTCCAAAACGTGATTCTGGAAGGGAAAGGGACAGAAATAGCAGATGCAGAAAAAACTGCGCATGTTGCACACGATGAAGCCATTAAGGCATTATGATATCGGCCACATCCATGCCATCTAAAAACGATTTGCCCCAAGGGACTTTCTTCCGATCGTCCCTCACACGTCGGAACCGTTTAGTGGGAATGCCTCAGGGACGCAAAACATGCCAAACAACAGTTCTATGATTGTAATTTCTGGACAGAAGCAACATGGCAAAACAAAAGCTGTGTTTATGCAATATCCGGTGAGGACGGAACATGCCAGACATGTTAAACAAAAACAAAAAAAAAAACAATCAAACAAACAAAAACAAACAAAAACACAAAAAAAACCAGCAACAACGACCTCCCCCCCCCCCCCCACCACCACCACCACCAAAAGAAAAAAACATCACGTGGGCAGAAATAAGCCCCTGCAAACCGCAACCCTCGGACTGTCGAGATAAATGTAACGCCACCCAAATGCAAGAGGTATAGATCCTCATGAGCCCCCGCAGTTGCGGGGGCTCATAAGGATCTATGCCTCTTGACGAAACCACTTTGTCTCCTGAACAGACCCAGACCCAAAGGGATACTACAAAACGTCAAGGATCATGAGGATCTGTGCCGATTTTCTTCAGCATCAGGCGGTCGGATTTTACCTTCAGATAGAAATAATGATAAACCTGCTTGCTTACGCGAGAAGGTTTATCATCTTTTTGGTCTGAAACTGAATGCCGGGTCGTGGGACTTTTTTTGTAGAATAAGCGTGAAACCGACCTAAACTCTACAGAATAATAATCGCTGCGATTACTGCACAAACCACACACACACACACATACACACACACACACACACACACACACACACACACACACACACACACACACACACACACACACACACACACACACACACACCACCACCACCACCACCACCACCACCACCACCAACAACAACAACAAAAACAAACAAGCATAAAATAAACAATGGGGCAGCGGTGGGGGTGTGGGGTGGGGTGGAGGGCTGGGAGTGGGGTTGGAAACAACAAAAACAACAACAAAACCAACAACAAAAATTGATGCTTCAATGAATCTAAACACCCGATGTTAATTTTGATATATGCCATTAAGTACTTAAACACATCAGTGAACATAAGTGACCATGGCGAATGCTTTAAGATGAGTGTCTTCCCTACGCAAACAAAAATGACACTGCCAACAACAATAATATCAAAGTTGTCATAGGGTCAACCCCCATGTGCAAGCAGCCACAGGCACGCGAAATTCTTTTCCCAACCGAGTTAGTTCCGTATCGCAAGCTCCACGCCTAGTTCTGCCGATAGGCCACACTCTGACACACTGCCGACAGGCCACACTCCCCGCACACACTGCCGACAGGCTACACTCTAACACACTGCCGATAGCCCACACTCTAGCTGTTACACTGCCGAAAGGCCACAATCTGACACACTGCGGATAGGCCACTCTCTGACACACTGCCGATAGGCCACACTCTGACACACTGCTGACAGGCCACACTCTGACACTCTGCCGATAGGCCACACTTTGTTACACTGCCGACAGACAACAACCTGACACACTGCCGATAGGCCACACTCTGAAAACAAGCCGAAAGGCCACACTCTGACACACTGCCGATAGGCCACTCTCTGACACACTGCCGATAGGCCACACTCTGACACACTGCCGATAGGCCACTCTCTGACACACTGCCGATAGACCACACTCTGACACAATGCCTATAGGCCACACTCTGACACACTATCGATAGGCAGAACTAGGTGTGGAACTTACGTTATGGAACTCGGTTGGGAAAAGAAATTACGCCTCCAGTATTGTTTACAGTACCGGTGGCTGCATGCACAAAGGGGTTGACATCGCTCCACAACACTGCATTCTACAACCGTGAAACACTATCGTTAGACGCTGAAAAGATGAAAGATTTCCGCCTCAGATGTGAAAACCTGGGGAGATCTTTTTAATACAGGTCGATCACTCCCCTAAAAAAAAAATTTAAAAAATGGTGAATACCAAGCACTTAAGCCATCAATCGTTAACCTCCTTGCGGATAAAGCCGCCGGTACTGCGTGCAGTACCGGGGGCTACAAGCGCAAGGGGGTTAAAGTTATCACGCGGAACGCTGACACTGGCAAACACACTATAAACTTGAGTTATTATTATTATTATTATTATTATTATTATTATTATTATTATTATTGTTATTATTATTTATTTATTTTTATTCTGGGGGGGGGGAGGGGGGGAGGGGGGGGAGGGGTGAGGGGGGGGGGGGGAATCAATATTTCTCCTGGAGTTCCAACACATATTCTTTACATAATGAAACCAGATAAGCCGCCAGAACGAAACTCTTTTAGCTTCTGAACTGAAACTCGCAAAAGTATTCAACAACTTGATAAAAAGAAACAATTTTTCACCAACCCTTCAAACTGAAAAAAGAAACAACACACACACACACACACACACACACACACACACACACACACAAACAGATGTTAATGATCCACAGGGATTCATTAGAATGTGTGCCTCAAACTGGTAAGAACAAGACCAATTTACATCACCCTCCAGTCCTTAGACAGAGGCAGTCGTCCAAATATAAAGCATGTTTCGTTCAGCTATAGAATCTTTAACCTTTCCTGGCTGTCTTCCTGTAGTGTAAAACGAAAATCACTCTTGAAATAATCAAAGACGGCACGCCCTGCTTCACCTTAAGAGCACTAGCCATCATTACTTAATAGAAACAAGAGGCATAGATCCTCATGAGCCCCCGCAAAATGCGAGGGCACATGAGGATCTATGTCTCTTGCAGGAGGGTGGCTGGCGTTCGCTTTAAGGCCGGAAAACCCACAGGGCAGTTAGACGTAAAAAGCTTGTACAAGAACCCCAAATCCCTTTATGATCCGCGCAGACGAGTTCTATCAGATATCAAGATGAAACCAATCTCACACTATCGCTGAAACCCTCCTCTCTAAATAAATGGCATAGATTCTAATGTCTGATCTACGTAATTATACACATTTATAAGATCTGCATGCGTCTAGTCCACTAACTCGTTCACTGCCTCTGGACTCAGGTTGTGTTTGTGAAGTATTAAACTTTGTTAGTTCAAAGCGGAAGAGCCCGGCTGTCCAAGCAACGCGGATACAAAACTAGTGTCAGCAAGAGGCATAGATCCTCATGAGGCCCCGCAAATGCGGTTGCTCGTGTGCATTTAAGCCTCTTGCGTCTGGGTATTGCTTGTCGTGTTACGACAGCGAAGGGGTTAAATAAGGTCGATTTATATCCATGTTCCTTGAGGAAGGAACCAATGAGTTTGTTTAGGTAAGACTAATCGTTGTCATCTGGAAATATGAAAAAATACATTCGGGTTCTTTGTATCAGTATGTGGCCTTGCCTCAAGACAGACTGAACCATTTTCAAAGAAACGTATCATAATCCTCACATCACAGATGCAATACCCCATAACCGCCTACACGTGAGAAATCACAAATGTCACGATAAAGATTTCATATTCATGGATGGATGGATGGATGGATGGATGGATCGATAGATAGATGGATGGATGGATGGATGGATGGATGGATGGATGGATGGACGGACCGGTGGGTGAACAGGACAGACCTTACAAGGTCAAGACAGCAGCATGCACTTACCCATCACATGCCTCAGCTTATATATATATTTTTTTAAATCTCGAAAAGTTAAAAGGGCAACGATTTTTATGAGTCCACTCCCTCCCTCTCCCCGCCCGACCCCCCGTGAGGGGGGGGGGGGGAGGAGGAGTCAGTAGAACCCATGAGAATTAAGTTTATGCCTTTTGCAAATGGATAGGTTTCGCAGCTTGCAAATGGATAGGTTTGCAGTAGAAGTGTCCCAAAAACTATCTTTTGGGCTCATGGGATTCTAAGCCCACTGCGCGTGTGGAGGTTCGCAGCGGACGTGCCGTGTCCCTATCTTTACAATTGTTTGCGGTCTCCATTAGTAGACGCACAGCCCTTGGGGTTAGGACCCCCCACACCGATTAGATGCCGTCGGCGGAAAAGAGAGAGAGAAAAAAAAAAAAAAAAGGATGTGTGCCGCTAGTCTGTCATTTTGGACCTTACGGCCTGACGGCCGTAAGGTCCAAAATCACAGACCAGCACATATTTATAATTCCCAGGAAAATTCCCCAAGCCTCACTCACTAACGCATAGAGTAAAATTATGTTAAGAAGTCATGTATTGCTCGATTGCCCGGCATGTAACCCTTCGAATGATTCAGTCTCACAAACAACATTCACGTCCAGAGTTCTTGGACAAACCGAGAGCAGATAGAGGAGCTATCCAAGGACATGTAAACTTGAGAGGCTCAAAGATACAACACACTCGGTGAAACGTTTGGTACTTGGCCACAATGTTTTAAATCGAGTAGTATCAAGAGCTTCATACATATTCATAGAAGTATACTTCTAAAGATAACCCAACCATTTAACATCTAAATGAGCTTCAGAGCTGAAGGCACACAAAACAGTGCAATCTTTACATTCGCTCACATTCTGAATACAGCACAATATTTACCCTCACTTTTGCACATTTTATAACACACCGAACTCTTTTGTCGGAGGGTACGAAATACTGATGACGTCACTACGAAAACTGGTTCAGGAAGCGCAATTCTGTCGTCTTCTAAGGCTGTCTATTAAGCGTATTTTCTTTGAAGTGAGAAATCTATACAAATCAATCGTGTCATGCTTTGACAACTGTTACCACACACCCCTCTCTTCCTATACCCCAAACTTCCATCTTCTGCCAGTTTAGTAGCAAGACAAAATATTTGTGTCTGTCAAATATTTCACACGCCTAGCGCGAAGTGCAGGTCACGGCGGACCGACCACGATAGCAGCTCAAGGGTAGTGTCTAATTAGCTTGGCGCCGACAGGCGCCAAGCTAATCAGGCACTACCCGTAAGCATTCATGGTCGGAAAAGGCGCCGAGGTGATCATAACCAATTCACTTGTTGGACTTGTATCAAAGACGCTGTACAAGCGTAGCCAGTCTATAACTCAACGGACAGAGAAAAAAAGGTCCCTGAATTCCGGCAAGTGTGGGTGCGAGTCAGTTATCATCAAGCTGTCGTGAGAGATATCTGGCACATATCAAACCCCGTTGCGACCGTATTTCTTCCCCTCCTTTTGGCTCCTGCGGCTCTTCAGTTCACGGATAGTAGGACTGTGTCTTCACTTATACCGTGTATACACTATTTAGTTATAACCATTTTTTACACTTTATTATCACTAGGCTGTTGTTGTTTTTTTGTTTCAATTTTTTTCTCTCTTAATAAAGTTTCATTTCATCTCTCTTTCTCTCTCTAAGAATGTTGTAGTCTAGCAAGGACAAACACGAAAAAGAGGCCTGTGCGCCTATTGTTTCCCCCAAAAATGCGCTAACCCGTACACGCACTAAAAAATGCTAGAGTTCATTTGTTTTTAACTGAAGTTGATGTGAATTTCAATGATTTCACACAAGTTCACCTTATTTTGCGCACGCAGTCAAGGAGACAAGGGACAAAAAAAAGGAAAGTGAGAAACGGGACGGTTTCGCCTGCCGTCCGCTGTAATATAAACAATTCCGCGATAACGCGGATGCTAAGGAGCTCGTGGGGCCATGTGTTTTTGGAGCTGTAGGGACTACCTCAGTTCGGAGTAATCTCTGTGTCCGTTGAGTTATGGACTGTAGCTACAGTATCTATGCTTGTATGTCGAGCTCGGCTGGAGAGTAGTAATACATTTGACTGCGGATCGGAAACGGTCAATCTTGTCACAACACACATCTCTCAGCGCCATCAATTACTCTTCGCAATGAAAATCAATCAGACTGTTTGCGCAACAGTTACGCTACGGTGTAGTCGCTTAAAGGTCTGCCATGACATGAGTCTCTATACCTAGAAGACATGACGATAAATGAAGACAGTAATTTGCCGTAAATTTCCCGTATAATAGGATCATATATAACACGAGTCGGCTATAAAAAAAAAAAAAAGAGAGTAGAATATAACAACGCTTGTTCAGAGGTCCCCACTAACAATCTTTCTGTGGAATTTACAGTCTACCTCGCTTATAACAAAATCGGATATGATGATGATGATGATGATGTCCACTTGTAATGCGCATCCACTCCATGCTAGCAGCATGCTCAGGGCGCAAAAGGATATGA
>BTPG01000005.1:29165227-29182727 GCA_036245525.1 Semisulcospira habei
TTGGTAAACTTAACCCGGCTAAACCGGACCTTCATTTACAGACTACAAATATGGAAATGGATTTTTTGTTAGAGAGAGAGAGAGAGAGAGAGAGAGAGAGAGAGAGAGAGAGAGAGAGAGAGAGAGAGAGAGAGAGAGAGAGAGAGAGAGAGAGAGAGCAACTGTACAACACGAAGAGAAAAAAAAATGTAAATGAAATAGGAACGTGCTAACCGCATTAAAAGCACATACAGCAACTTAACACGCGGACCAAAACATGCAATCAGCTTTAAAAACCCATCTAGAAGCCATCTTTACAAAACCACTCGAAAAATGCATCCCGCCTTTTCAAACTCCCATAAATAAACGCAGCAAAAATCGAAAACGCGAAATTAAAAGTCCCTACCTCTACGAGACCAGTAAGCACACGTGCACGGGTCCACACGACTGTACGCGGGCCCACTGCGCCCGTCGTGTTCCCGTAGACGTTTTGCTACTGGGGTATAACTTGCCCCCTATATATCATCTGTCTGACTCCACTGTTGACACCAAAAAAAAAAAACTATTAAAAAAAAATCAAATCAGTGTGACCATTTACATTTTTGTAAAAGAGAGATAACATAATAAATGCAAATAATCGCAAAAATACACGTCTGCATAAAACGTGAGATATTGACACTCATCCATCTCAGACTGGTGATACGTTAATGTTCTTGCAGCCAGCAAGAGGCATAAACACTCATAAGCATCCAAGTAAATAAACATAAGGAAATGGATGTCATGCACTGTGATAGTGAGTGTTGGCCAGCGGTATCGACAATGAAATAGACACGGCGTCTGAAGCGGAACAAACTGTCTGCAGGTATCGGAATTCTGCAGAATGCGCAACATCCCAATAACATGCTGTCTGAGAAGCGAATTCTATGATACAGTATGCGTCGTATATATAAAATCGCCTGCGGACACAAAATAATGTTCTCGTTCTTATACCTGAAGTTTGTTAACTGCGAAGTAATTTGTTATAGACAAAGTGATGTCGGCACCTCTAAATATCCGACTTTTCTAATCTCCAACCTTGTTATAAGCGAAGTCGACTGTATGTGGACATTCTCGTACACTGCTTTAAAAAAAAAAAAAAAAAAAAGGAGCACCACACAACTGCAAGAGGTATAGATCCTCATGAGCCCCCGCAAATGCGGGGGCTCATAAGGATCTATGCCTCTTGCTTGAACAGCTTTGTATCCATGTTGCTTTGACGGCTGGGGAGTCTTTGACGTTGCATTTCTCAATGATTTTAAAAACATAAACTGCCGTCCACCGACAATGCATTGGTTAAATGGAACCGATGAGATAGCACAGAGGACCACGTGAAATGCTTCAGGAAGCGGGGAGGGTATAAGACAGACGACATGTGGTCTAACTGTGGACAAACGCACGAAGTTGGTACTTTGATGGTAGTCGTGTTTCAGGTGAGTGCAATCCAAACCCCTTTCAATAGGGTGCCTGCGGAGGATGGTACTTAGTATCTCCCGCGGAGTATACTCCTTAATTCCCAGAACCAAATATCTTCCATTCTATGTAGAATGGAAGTCATTTAGTTCTGGGAGTTAAAAGGCTAACTCAGTCTCGCAGACCTAAAGCCCCAATAATTATATCCTTCGTTTGAGGCAACTCTCGTAGACTTAAAGCCCCAATATATCATTCGTTTGAGGCAACTCTCGTAGACTTAAAGCCCCAATATATCCTTCGTTTGAGGCAATAAAATATAAGACCCCTCTCTGCGTGCAAGAGACATATATTCTCATCAGCCCCTGCATTGCAGCTCATTCAAATCTATGAGCCTTACAGATGACAGCCGGTTAGCTTTGAATTTTAGCAGGTGGTACGTAACACCTGCAGTGAAGTATTGTAGACTCTCCAAAGGCACTAAGTGAGCCAAATAACTAGCAACAACAATGCTGCAGGCGGTCGTTTTTCGTGTGTCTAGCTTGACGGATAGCTGAGTTCATTTAGTACAAGATGGAGCTTGGAACACCCACTGACACGTATTCTGTACCATCTTTCTCCTATCCAAAAGCACACAATTAAACTTCAAATAAATACATTTCAAACGGGTAATGTGAATTCTTATTAATGTTTCTTGCGATCGACACCTTTGATTGTCTGTGCGGAGAATTAACCCTTTCTCTGCCGAGAAAAATGTGAACACGATCCAAAAGCAAGAGACATAGATCCTCATGAGCTCCCGCGACTGCGGGGGCTCATGAGGATCTATGTCTCTTGAGGATACCAATTTGTATCCATGTAAGTTCTTGGACGGTGCTGGTTTTTGGTCGTTGAATGAACCAAGATTTTAGAAACAAAAATGTACGTACGATGCACGTAGAATGGCAGGAAAGGGGTTAAGAATACACAGATCAGAGAAATGAAGTGAACTCACATGGCCCTTTGCACGAGATTCAAACTATCATTTTTGGGGGGAAAGGCGGCACGTCGTCACAGAGCAGCGCCAATAAGCCTCTAACTTAATTTGTCTATCTCCCTCTCTTTTGTTCCTCCTATTCCTAGTTCAGCACGGACAGTGTGGGATGGAATACAAATTGGTGATACCAATAGGTATCAGGACATACAAATTAGACAGACACTTAGTGTTTTCTCAGTCGCGTTTTCAGTGTTACAATATATATATATAAAATCCCAAAACTTTTACATTAGTCAAAATTCCCCGTGTGCTGGTCTGTGATTTTGTACCTTACGGCTTTCAGCCGTAAGGTCCAAAAACACAGACCAGCGCAAATATTTGCAGAACCTAGTGGGCTCAGCCAGTTGATACCGCTATGATGAGCTACAAACCTAATTTTTGCCCGTCAATCATGTTCCACAAACAATTCTCTCGACGCCCATATTGATTTCTCCCCTTGAGGTAACCGAGAGAGGGGGAGGTTAAAACGTGTGTCAATCTTTTGTCCGTGCTGAGCATTTAAAATCACCGTACCGTTGGCAAAAGACGACCTTTCCAATCCCACTTTTTTATTTGTATTTATTTATTTATTTATTTATTTTTGTGGGGGGTGGGGGGGGGGGGTAGAGAAAACACAAAATGGGGATTAAATATTCGTACATTGGAACCGCACTGGTACTCCCGAAGTCCCCAGAGAAAGGAGTGGCTAAGAACGGCTAAGAGGACTTCTATTGGAAACACTGCTAGTGGAAAACCCCAGATGGAAAATTTGTCATGATCGCTTTTCAGTGTCTCGTCTTCCAAATTAGATTATAATGGCACACGGCGACAATTTCAAACCTTTAAAGTGAGTTAAACACCTCAGCCCACACCCCCCGCCGCCCACAATCAAATTTGCGCATTTTCACAGAGAGCCATCACCACCGCTTCTACTATCAAACCAGTAAAAGTTCAAACCATTAACCCATAATTTCAGCCCTGACGTACTGCAGCAAGAGATGGGTCGACCATGATAATTCAAGGGTAGTGCCAGATTAGCTTGGTACCTGTCGGCGCCAAGCTAATCTGGCACTACCCTTGAATTATCATGATCGATCCATCTCCTGCAACAGTGCATAGTCGTTAGATGACGCCTCCACAATTTGGGAAATACGTGCGTCGAGCTGAACGAGTTAAAATATTTTCATAATCCCCCGCGTGTATTCCCTCGCATGACAGGGCGAAAACTTCATATCTCGGAGGTATTCGTTTTTGGGTCGCATGTCAATAAAGAGTGCCAACACTTCATCATCAACCACCACTAACGCAAGCTAAAATCCATTCTACTCTCCACTCATACTGCTAGCATCAGCTTTCATTGTCCCCCAAATTTCACGCGGCCTTGCACGTACTGCTCGGCAGTTAATTTCGGCTTAACAGTACGTGCAACAGCTCCATACTATCAGCGACCGCCCATCCACAAACCATCTCTATAAGAAGTACGCCGCGCGATCTGCAGGAGGCAAAGGGTTCTCTCAGGAGCCCTGCAGTCATCTCCATGTGCCACAGCAGCATAAGCCATGCAAACAGCTGAAAGAGGCATAGATGCTCATCAGCCAGGCGCCCATCCGCAGGAGGCATACTCTCATGAGCCACTGCATCATGAAAATCTATGCATTTTCCTGACCGAGACTGAACACTATTGATCAGACCCACGCAGAAAAATGGGGTTGCATGAGTAAGCGGCTTAGTCAAGAGCCAGCCACTAAGCAAGGTGCTCCGCTATATGAGTGAGCTTAGTCCTGCGCCATCCACTAAGGTGCTCTGCTATAGCGGGGCACCTTGCTTAGTGCCTGGCGCAGGACTAATTCATTCATGCAACTGACCCCAGTCAGCCACGGGATCACGGGAGAGGCGTTTATCCACAAGAATATTCGCACAATCTTAAGCTTAACACATTCAACCCGAGGACCAAAATCAGCAAATTTTAAAGTTGCCCTCTTACAGTTCTAGAGACAGATCGAACTTGATAGTTCAAGGGTGGTGCCAGAATAGCTTGGCGCCTATGGGCGCCAAGCTATTCTGGCACCACCCTTGAACTATCATGTTCGATCCATGTCTTGCTGTGGTGTGTCCGGGCTGAATGAGTTAATCGAAAACCAGTAACAGCCTCAATTTTAGGAAGATGTTGGCAAGCAAGAGACATAAATTCACATGAGCCACTGCGGCAGCAGTCACTCACATGACTCTATGTCCCTTGCAAATGGGAGTGACTGAAACTCTGCAAACGCGGGGCCAGAATCTACGACCTCAGGGGTTCGCTGTCTCAGCCGTTCACAAGACAGGGGTCCCGGGAGGATTGAGCCAAGGTTAAATGACTTTGTCCTAGGTGTCACAGAAGTAACTGACGCGTGCAACCATCCACTTGAAGCATCTCATATGATGGGGACATGTATGTGCAGTCCTGTTCTGAAGCCCCACTGCAGCGACTATAGGTGATCCCCTCTAATTTTAAAGTGGCATCGATTATCATGAGCCCCAGTAGATTCTCGTCTTGACTAACGGAACTAAGGTGAAGAAACGTAAGTCACCATTCTTGAAAATGCACAAATTTTCGTGAGAATGACAATACAACCTGCAGACGGGAATCCGAGATTACTTAACCCTTTTCATCCTGATACACCAATTGCTTGAAAGAAGTTTGACTGATAGTTCAAGGGTGGTGCCAGAATAGCCCTTGAACTAAAACAGTTGATCCGTCTTCTAATCTGCAGCGTTGCCTTCATAGGACAATACGCAAGTTTTACAAAATCAGCCTCAGGATGTAATGGGTTAATTACAGGTTTGGCACCAGCCTTGAACTATCGGCATTTTGACGGATCTCTCCCGCCGTACCTCTCTGCCAAGCTGTGTGTTTAGCAGCCATCGCGTACCCTCCATTCCTCCAGTGAAAATTTTGAAAAAAAAAATCCCGAAGCTTAACATGAAAACCGTCGGGGAGCGTTTTTCACTTTTTTAGCCCCAAGTGTGTGGAACTTCCTGCCATTTGAAATGCGGCATCTGCCCACATTGTCACAGTTCAAAGCTCACTTAAAGACTTTTCTTTTATGTCCGACATTTAACGTTTAGCTCACCTTTGTCGAACTGTTGACTGCGTTTTATTCTGATTCTGAAGTTAACCGCAGCCTTTCCTTTAGGGATTTATCGGCCACTAGTTTGCTTAACCCCCTAGTGCTTGCAACCACCGGTGCTGCAAACAGTACCGGCGGATGCATGAACAAAAGGGTTAATTTCCATTGTTGAACTAGTAGGTGATGTTCATCATTGATTTACTGCCGCTTTAATTAGACGTTTATATTTGGTGATTGTGAACTTGAGCACGGCAAACTGACTGATGGCGGATACTGTTTCTGCCTTATTGCGTCTGTGGTCAAAACAGTCGTGCTTTCATTACAGTAGAGAGTGACTTTGACTATTGTTACAGATGTAACTTGTTCTTACCGTAAATCAGTTAGACTGACTACCAACGTCATTGTCTGCATCCAAAAGGTTACACTGTGCTGTTTATTGATTACTTTGGTTCTGCCTTCTAGCCGCGTTGGTCATAAACTGATGTGAAAGTAACATTGAGTGTTACCACCAGAGACTGTGTTAGTTTACACTGTAAAGATTGTGCTCATTTTAAAAAAAGAGACTTTAATTTTCAGTCTCTTTCGTGTCTTTACAGTGAGACAGACTATTAGCTTGAGTGATTTAATCAAAACTGTACTGAAACGACAAAGAAGGGAGCTTAGTGACAGCCGAACATGCAGGTGTTCCATGCGGCGTTTCACGTTTCGTCACTTGATTCTTGTGGTTCGGTCACCGCAGCGAGTTTTCAGAGCTCAGTAGCGTAACTGCTACTATATCCCTGGAGGATTTTTATTCAATTACGTGGCCTTTTACCGTTTTATAGTACTTCTTTAATTCCGTGGGGTTTTTTTTCGTATTGAATTGTTTCTTCATTGTTTATTTGTACACTCTGTATTTTGTAATAAGTCCAATCGAATTTTCCATCAAAGGTGCACTTATGAAAATAGGGTACCTCAATGTGTTCCATCTGTATAACAAACTAGCCGACATATCTGTATATATTAACAATTCTACACCGTTCCACCTTTTTGGACTCAGTGAGACCCGTCTGAGTTCCTGTGTGAGCGATGCAGCAATCAGTATCCCCAGTTTTTCGGTTATTAGACGAGACCCCTTGTCTCCCGGTCAAACTGACATCGCTGTCTATATTCATAATTCTATCCAGCATTTAGTTTATTGACACGTTGACCTAGAAACGATGAGGGTGGAGTGCGTATGGGTCGAAGTTAGTGTCAGAAATCAAAACCGGTATTAACTGGGTTCTTATATAGAAATCCCGCCTCAACTTTTGAGTGGTACGATCAGTTTAGTCAGAACCTTGACAGAGCTTTAAAAAAGAAGGCCGACTTTCTTTTATTGGGCGATTTTAATATAGATTTACTTAAGCCGCACCCCGCACTGTTTGGCTTAGTACAGTTAGTAAAATCACCCACCGGAATTACTCCAACTAGTTCCACGCTTATAGACCACATAATAATAAACCCAAAGCAGTCTCTGACGTTGATGTCTCAAATCTTAGCGTTAATGATCATTATCCTATGGCGTGCTCCTGGTCTTCTAAACTCCCTAAACCAAAAAAAGAACGGCCATACAACTATAACGTATAGGACATTCAAACACTTCAGTAAAGACAAATTTCTATTGATTTGATCTAGAAAATACTCCTCTTAATGACGTGCTCCTGTCCTATGATCCTAATACCGCCCTCAGTATTTGGTACTCTCTTTTTCTAAATGTACTTAATAAACATGCAGAGTTTAAAATCTAACACTCTTCCTCCCTGGCTTACTCCTGAAATCATGCAGGCGATGGCGCTTAGAAACGATCTACGTAGCAATAAAATGTTTACTGAATATAACCAACAGCGTAACCGTGTTAAATACATGATCAGAGAGGCAAGAAAAAAGTTAGTTCGTGACACGGTTAAAGACACCAAAGATACCTCTACTATATGGCGCCTTCTAAACACACTTACTAGGGGGTCTCCAAGTACCGCAACTACCATTCCCACTAATCTTATTGCTGATACATTCAATGACCATTTTCTTTCGATTGCCAAATCTCTAATTTCGCCAAGCCATGATAACACTTATTACCGTTTTAATCTGCTGTCTGAGTTTTGTCAACAAAGAACAATGGGCACAGCCCCCTTCAACATCCCCATGCTAGCTGTTCATGAAGTGGGTTTACCCATAAGTAACCTTCCAAATAAACAGTCCTCGGGGCCTGTTGACATTAGCCCGAAAATACTGAAGCTGTCACTCAAATACATTGTAGAATCCTTAACGTACATTTATAATCTCTATATCCAGCATAGCACTTTTCCTAACGAACTTAAATATGCCAAAGTAATTCCACTTCCCAAAAGTAAAGATCGATCTGACCCTAATAATTATCGGCCTATTTCTTTATTATCTGTTTTGTCCAAACCACTGGAAAGGCACATTCATAAACACCTGTTTGCTTACCTAGAAGACCGTAAGCTCCTCCACCCTTTCCAATCCGGATTTCGCCAGCAGCATTCATGCCACACAACACTTACACGCCTTGTTGACACATGGCTCAAGGGTATGAATAAGTCACAGTTAACAGGAGTAGTCTATCTAGATTTTAAGAAGGCTTTTGATTTGATTAACCACACTCTTCTGACTGCTAAGCTTCACACATACCTCAATAACGGAGACGCAGTTGCTTTTTTTTCACATCTTACCTTACTAATAGAAAACAAAAGGTTCTTGTTCATGGCTCATACTCCTCTCTCAAAGATGTAAGCTTCGGTGTCCCCCAAGGGTCTGTACTGGGCCCCTTACTGCTTTGCTTATTTATCAATGATTTGCCTCTACATATTACTTGCCAAAATGTACAATGCGACATTTTTGCTGACGACACCTCAGTTCATACTACTAGTAAAGATATACAGGTAATTTCCGACAACTTACAACAAAGTCTTCATGAAGTATCAGCTTGGTGTATAAACAATTCTATGGTTGTTCATCCAGCCAAAACAAAATCGATGGTAGTTGCCACGCGCCAAAAACAGCAGATAACGCCTCTATTACTTAATCTTTCACTTAAAGGTAGTCAGGTAGAACAGGTAAATGAACATCGCGTACTGGGGATTACAATCGACAGTCAGCTAAAATGGAAAGCTCATACAGACGACTTATGCAAAATAGTAGCCAAAAATCTCTTTGTTATCAAAACTGAAGTATTATACGGATTCAGATACCCGTAAACTATTTTATAACGCTCACATACGTTCTTATATCGATTACGCGTCAACGGTATTGGATGGATGTAGTGAGGTCCATTTAAAGAGAATTAATTCCCTACACAGACGAAAATAATCTGCCATGAGCCACACCTAACCACTGAAAAAAAGCTCTCAAAATCAGGTCTCCTGCCTCTTCAAGGTCATTTCAAATATAACAAAGCAATCTTATGTTCAAAGTGTGGAAGCGCAAAACACCTGAGTACATCTCCATTTTGTTCCGTAAGTCTGAGTCCAAGCTTGGAAACATCAGAAGGCTTTTTATAGTCCAAAAACCAAGGATCGATCTATATAAAACTAGCTTATCTTTCTCAAAGACACTTATCTGGAATGCACTCCCCGACCATGTAAAATCCGCCTCCTCGCTAGCCTGTTATAAAAAGGGTCTCTGCAAGTATTTTGTAGATCACTCGCAGGGATGCCTCAACCACTTGTATTATATGTCTCTTTCTATGCTGGGTTTAATTTATTCCCAATTACGCCTGTTATCCTTTTCGTTTATCATTTGGACTACTTAGCTCTATGTGTGGAGGGGGCGGGGGGTGAGGGGGGGGGGTGTCTGTGAGTCTATGAGTATGTCAGTCTATGTGAACAGTGTTGTCAATTGTTTGCAAGTATTATGTTTTACTTATATGTATGTATATTTGTAGTTAGTCTTGGAGCTGTTAACAACGGCAGTTTTGTAAAAATAATGGCTGTGTCGATGACGATGTCAATTCCTTAACCGTTGTAAAATAAAGTTTCATTGATTCATTGATGTAAGGTGTTGGGAAGGGATGGGGTGGGTTAAAGTAGTGTATAATTGTGCGTGTGTCTGAGAGAGAGTGTGTTGTTGTGCATGCGCAGTGAGTCTAGTGTTTTCCTGGAGAACAGCGCTATACAAGAACTGTTTATTATTATTATTATTATTATTTATTATTAACTATTTTATTTTTGTAGTTTGTATTCCGTACATATCCATACTTTGCCTTTGGCGGTGGTCCTTCCAGATCGAAAAGTCCAAACCCGGCCCATGGCTCAGTTGCATGAGCAAGCTTAGATCCAGCGTCAGCCACTAAACAACGTACTCCGCTGTAGCGAACACCTTGCTTAGTGGTTTCCACAGGATCCATAGAGCGGAGCACATTGCTTAGTGGTTTCCACAGGATCTATATAGCGGAGCACATTGCTTAGTGGCGTGCACAGGATCTAAGCCTGCTTGTGCAAATGTCCTCAAAGGCGCTTTTACGAGTATCCGAGAACTTCTCCGACGTGGTTTATGTGTGTGTCTGATAAAATGTCAATATAGAGTCCTTCACAGAATCTCGTCGATAAACCGCTAGAAGCGTAGGTTCTCATGAGAATATGTGCCTCTTGTTGGAACAAATCATCAGCTCAGTCAATTCAGTTGCATCTATACTACTTTGAGGGAGGAAAATTATCAGGGTTTATGTCTGACAACTGCGATAATACAGTCTATCACAGTCTCTTCGATACTAAAGCCGCGAAATGCATAGATTCTCATGACTCAGCCTCTGCAGCTGCAGAGGCTAATAAGAATCCATGCTTCTTGTTGGAACTTACCCTATTTACATGTCACCGTGACATTAAAAAAATCATTTGGGTTTATTGAGATATAAAGAACTGCTACGACAGCAACTCCGCTATCTCCGATACAACTACGTGCAAAAGACAGCGACTCTCATGATCCGCTGCGGCCACAACGGATCACTTTAATCCATGCGACTTGAAGGATGTGATCCTGATCGGCCGCCGCATGCACATGCGCCATAACCACCTGAGTGCCAGTGGACGCAAATTGTGATTTTGAAATTATCGTAAATTCCGGCGACAAAGAGAGAGAGAGGCGTTTATCCATACGAATATCCGCACAATCTTAAGCTTAACACATTCTGCCCGAGGACCAAAATCCCGGCCCAAAATTTAAAGTTGCCCTCTGAAGGACTGTATTCAAGTTACAGTTCTAGAGACAGATCTTACATGATAGTTCAAGGGTGGTGCCAGAATAGCTTGGCGCCTATAGTCACCAAGCTATTCTGGCGCCACTTTCGAACTAGCATGTTCGATCCATGTCATGCTGAGGTGTGTTCGGGCTGAATGAGTCAATCCAAACCAGTAACAGCCTCCATTTTACAAAGATGTTGGTAAGCAAGAGACATAACCGTCAAACGAACACGGATCCACACAAAGTGGTTTCAACAAGAGGCATAGATTCTCATGAGCCCCCGCAACTGCGGGAGCTCATGAGGATCTATACCTCTTGCAGTTGGGTGGTGAACAACTATTTTTCTCGGCGGCGAAGTCTTTGCAGTGATTAACGAGTATCTGAGAACCGTCCAGACTGGCACCGGCTTTCGATGAGGAATCGTCAGACCTCGGCTGTTATATACTGAAGCAAGGCCATCAACGTGTCTGGGTGAGTCCCGCGAGGACGGGGGCCAGACAATAAGCAGGAGATGGATTTTGTCACCATACAGCAAGTAGCACCACGGCGCTGAGTATTATTGGATGGTACAGCACTCATTCTGTCACTATAGTAACCCCCTCACTTCCAGAGACCGCGAATACATTTGTTTTATTCCTTTTAGCGCCATGGGTGCATTTCCCGAATTTTGGAAGTGTTACTTAACTTTGAACCCGGCACACCGCTGTAGCGGTTGGCGGTCTCATATACCGTTCAGCCCGGCAAACCGCTACAGAGGTGTCAGGTCAGTGTTTCGTATCGCGCGCTCGTTAACGCGCGAGCCTCGCTGCGCGTGTGGTGACCTCGCCCTTCACCGGCGCTGACACATCCTGTTTACACTACAGGGTCCAAACAGTGCGCATGTACGTTCAACTGTGGTATGCGGTCAGTTTTGCGGCGCTAGCGTGGGAATTACGGTCAGAATGGCGAGCGGATGTGTAGATATTCGGAGTGATACCATTTTGTGTTTTGACTCGGAGACGGCATGGTTTCAAAAGCAGATAGCTTTGATGTATAAATGCATAAACACTTATGTGTCACAGTAACAGACGCTCTATTTAGAGATGCATGTTAAGTACCAGCGACTTGTCATGCACAAAAGACTTTTTTTTTTCAAGTTTATTGTCACCTGTCACTATTTTTGTCACCAAGCATTACAACACATGTGACACAGTGTGATCAAGCCATAAAACGGTAGTCCATCCAAAGGCAAATCTGTACATTTATACCTTTATGGGGATATCTGTTGTAAAGTATTATTTACAAATATTTTACAGTGCACACCCATTTTCAACAGAAATTTCTCAAATAAAGTCAGGGCTGAAGGGTATATAGACTTCTTATTTACTCAGGGATGAAAGGGTTAACGACTATGTGCCCTTGCAGGAGGTGGATTGACCAAGATAATTCAAGCGTAGTGCTAGATTAGCTTGGCGCCTGTCGGCTCCAAGCTAATCTGACACTGTCCTTGAATTATCATGGTCGATCTATCTCTGCAACTGGTGCATAGTCATTAGATGACCCGCCTCCAAAATTTCGGAAATACGGCCGTCGGGTTGAATGAGTTAACAAGTCTAAGTCTTTCACAAGAGCCGTGACATTTCTACTGAATCTTTATTAGCCCTTTGGCTGTCGGTAATGTTTTTTGTCGCAATGATTCCGGCAGGAATCATCGCGACAAACTAAACCGTTACCGACAGCCAGAGGGTTAACTTAAATTCGTACACATTTCGTAGCTGTCCTGACAGCCTATGAAGGAAGGCTGGGTTGAAATTGTGCCGGGGCGGAACTGCCCGGGGCGGTAGTCTGGTCCTGCAGACAGTAACTGGACAAGTTGACACAAACATCGCCAAACTTCCTCCCTTGCCCAGACAACCCATCATCCTTATTCCAGCGCAGTAGGCGTTCTACGTGTCAGATGAAGGCACAAAAAAGCTAGTCCATTTTTTGTGCGTGTAAAAAGTGAGATTTTCATTGTGAAGCAATGAAAATCTCGCTGTTCACAATGTAGACTTGAATGAAAAGCTTGCCTCTCAAAAAAAACAACAAAAAAAAAACTTGCAAGTGCGGTTTTTTGAAAAGCGAGAATTTCGTTGTAATACCATGAAAACCTCGCTTTTCATCAAAAAATCGATTTGCTGTCTGTTGCCCTCACAGGACAACATTTTCCAAACAGTAAGCGTGGGGTTTGAGAAGCGTGTTTACGCGACCTGTATCAATGTATTTATATACAGTATTTATCCCCAGTAAACTAAAGGCTATTGGGCCCACTGCGGCCCACTTCCGGCGGCCCGATGGCACTTGGGTACTGTGTTCTCTCTTGTTCACGTCCGCGAACTGAAGAGAACTCAACGGAGAAAGAAACACGCTTGGAAATGACAGTTACAACTCCATTTTTGTTGTATCTGGCATTTCCAAGCGTGTTTCTTTTTCCGTTGTTGTTAGTTCGGGGTTTAACGTCCACGGCAACGGAGAGATAAAGGACGGCCCTAGCGGGCGGGTTATGGCGACAGGGACAGTTATGACCTATGGAGTGCGACCTGAACACTGATCAATTCGGCCGCACTCAAGTTGCCGCAACTGTGCGACTTTTGATTTACCATGACCTTGCAACGGACAAGCCCGTCGTTTTGCCTGAACCCGCGTTGGGTAGCTGCACGCTTAGCGGTCAGCGTTCTGGTCTGCATTTCTGACTAAGAGATCAATATTGTACATTAACTCATACAGCCACGACACACTACAACGAGATATGGATCGAGCATGATAGTTCAAAGGTGGTGCCAGAATAGCATGGCGCCCATAGGCGCCATGCTATTCTGGCACCACCTTTGAACTATCATGCTCGATCTGTCTCTAGAATTGTAATACAGTCCTTCAGAGGGCAACTTCAACATCTGGGGAAGAATGTGTTAAGACTCATCGCCGGAACGCGTCTCAAGTTATCATAGTGAACAAAAGAATTAAGTGTTGTATTACCTTTCCGTTTCACACTGCACATACTAGCCTTCACGTTCTCTGCGGTCCTCAAGTTAGAAACTTTTGTAGGCTACTAAACGTAACCTTGAAAACTGTTGGTGAACGCTCATTCAGCTTCATTGCACCTTCAGTTTGGAACTCGTTGCCTGCCAGTCTGCGAAATCTCCCTACTCTCTCTCTCAATTTAAGGCTCAGTTGAAAACTCACTTCTTCCAGCCTGCTTTTCTTCAGCCGTAGATCCGTGGTCTGTTGTATTTACTTTGTAATGTTTCACATCGTCTATGTCATGTTTGAATGTGTGTGTTAGCGCAAGGAGTTTTTGTCACAAAAAGATTTTGCGCTATACAAGAACCATTCATTATTATTATTATTATTATTATTATTATTATTATTATTATTATTATTATTATTATTATTATTATTATTACTGTATTGTGATGCTATACACATCGCGTTAACGCGTTTCAAAGATAGTGTACATTGATAACGCGTTTCTCGTCTTTAGCCTGTGTGGTCCTAGGATTGAATAGCGTTTGCGTGCCCACATGCGCGCAAACCGAACAAAACAAAACGGAAAACCTCATTTTTTGACATATTGGGTTCCTTCAAAACCGTGACCATGTTCTCAATTTTTCCCAACCCACCCCTGCCTGTGCAGTTCATATTTCCACGCTATCATTAATTTGTCACACAGACAAATTTCTTTTTGGAAAAATAAATATATTTTTAAAACAAAATAAAATGAATGAAACCCAGTCCTCACACGCAATCTATTTAAAACACAATTACGCTAATGGCACACTTTTAAATTTCAATACGTCATCGGCCAGCAACAGAATGATAATGACACGTAGATACGCTTTCAAATCAATGCATTTCATCCGGAGGAAATAATAATTACTATGTGATGAAGTAAAAAATGCATCTTCGTGGGTGAAAAAATCAAATATGAGACTGAAGAAAACGTGAAACCAATTCATTGCCAGAAAACATCATGCAACAACCCAATGCAAGACTGAGGCATAAATCCTCATGAGGCCCCGCTGTCAAGGGGGCTCGTGAAGATCTATAACTCTTGTTAGACCTTTTTACATCTGCTTGCCTCAGACGAGCAGAAATTTTGCCAATAGTTACAGAAATAATTATATTTTTTGCAGCAGTAAAGGAATGAATGACGCTGAACGTTTCAAAATTATGCATTTGGGAAATAAAATCTTCGAGCGTGCAATTTTGACAAAATAAGTATTTAATGACGCTAGACGGCGCACAATATCCCCATTGGGCAAGGAACGTGTGAAGCGAATGCAAATTTATTTTTCATGACACAAAATTTCCTGACTTAGCGGGCGGCAGTATCCATTTTCTAGCACTTCTCTTTACGATTGGGACGCCGGTTCAAATACCCAAAATATTAATCTAGTTCTTCCCTGCCAATGGTCACAAAAATCATTCTTGATTCAAAGCCAAAGAACTTCATCTATATAAAGAACAGGGACACAAAGTCAGGTCACCAAGAGGCATAGATCCCCATGAGCCTCCGCAATTGCGGAGGCTCATGTGGATCTATGCCTCTTGCGTGTGGGTATTGCTCGTTGTGTCCCAGCAGCAATGGAATTACGTAACAATATTGAACGCAATGACAGACTGAGTTTCACCGCGTGCGATGGAATAATAGAAAACGAAATTTGTCTTGTTAGAATCACAGTTTCAAATCCGCTACGGGACAAAACTGGTAGTCCTGCAGGGGAATGTCTCCCGTAACGTGTCTGGGGTTTCGGCCATTTACGACCCACCCTACCAAAAATGTCGCTTTAAATACCCCGTTCTTTATTCTGCCCGTTGAAAAAAAAAAAAGTCTCTCGTCAACATCCATATCAATCCACATATGAGATTGATCTATTAGGAAGATTTGACAGTGTGGATCTGTCTGTTGAGATTTAAGCTCTCATAGTTATTTGCACACTAGTTGTCACCGTCGATTCGCTGCCGCTATCAGCGGAGACAACCAGTGTCAGTCATTTAGTGCTAAGCAGATGAGTTTACACGTGAGCCAATTCTTAGTTAGTACTCCGGACTGGAGAAGAAATAAGAAACCACGGATGACCAGGGGTGTATGTGCGTGTGGGGAGGGAGGGAGAGAGAGATTTGGAGGAAGGGGGGGGGGGGTCTGGCTGACGAAGAAGGTGTGTGTGTGTGTGTATGTGTGTGTGTGTGTGTGTGTGTGTGTGTGTGTGTGTGTGTGTGTGTGTGCGTGCGTGCGTACGTGCGTGCGTGCGTGCGTGTGTGTGTTGGGGGTGGGGGAGATAACAGGTTGAGGCCGAAGGGTGGGGGAGGTCATTGTGCGCTTGCAAGGGCTGGGTGAGGCACGTGCGGGCGACTATGGAGTGCGCATGCGCGTGGCGCCGCGGCCAATCGAATCAGCGGTCACTTTGTGGCGATCGCCCGTAATGGAATACGCCGGTCAATGGAACAGTGACGGCTTTAGTAGAAGGCGGAAACCCTAATTCCTTCTGAGCGTGAGCAGAACCGCAGATAACGGATCAATCCAGACCAAAAAGGTGACTGCCAAGCGTGTAATATGCAAAGAAGTACCCAACGGAGAAGAAACACGCTTAGAAAAGACGGGTACAACACAATTTATCAACATTTCGGGTAAATACCCTTTGTCAAAATAGACAAACAAACAAACAGAGAGATTAGCCGCTACTCTTCTGCCAATGAGGATGAGTAGCGGCTAATCTCTCTGTTTGTTTGTCTATTTTGACAAAGGGTATTTACCCGAAATGTTGATGTGTTGTACCCGTCTTTTCTAAGCGTGTTTCTTCTCCGTTGGGTACTTCTTTGCAGATAACAGAGTCACAGCCTCCACATACAAAACATGAGATGAATCGGCCATTATAGTGCAAGGGTGGTGCCAGTATAGACTGAAGCCTCCAAGAATGGACTATGATAGTTCCAGGGAGGTGCCATGATAGCTTGGCTTCTCCATGAATCGTCCACGATCGTTCAAGGGTGGTACCAACATATCGTAGGTTATCCACATATCAACCATGACAGTTCACAGTTTTGCCAGCATAACTTGCCGTAAATCGACCATGGTAGTACAAGGGTGGTACCAAGATAGCTTGGCGCCTACAGGCGCTATGCTATCCTGGCACCACCCTTGAACTACCTTGATGAAGCGGTGCCTAAGACTACAGTCTTAAGAGGATATCTCCACAAGCCGGGAATATCAAACTCTGGGGCTCAGTGTCACACTGTACTGCTTAGGTCTAGCTTCAACGGGTTAGGAAGATTTCCATCGGAGTTATGGTCCAACCTAATGAAGAGAATCTGATAATGTTCAGGGATTGACACCAACTTGAAGAGAACTTGTTTGAGCATCTACGCCTCTTGCTGAGACCAGTCCGCAACATCCTCCTTTGACGGTTGTGATTTTTGGACGTTGAATGAACTACAAATTAAGACACAAACAAGAAAGGCAAAGCCATTATGGCTCACGTGTATGACCGATTACATATGTGTGACCTTTGTGACAAGTGAAGGGCTGGCTTCTGCAGCAGAAAATCCATCTTTTCCGAAAATGTAATCGTTTTTCACACATCTGTCAACCCCCGTGATCCTTGACCATTGTGATGAGTCGACTAAATTAGTATGCATAGTAAGGTTTTATCATCAGCTATCTTTGTGCCAAATATGGTTGAAAATATTTCAAAAATGTTGATAATACCTACAATTT
>BTPG01000005.1:29192727-29195227 GCA_036245525.1 Semisulcospira habei
CAATATGTTAGTACCAATGCCCCGCTTGGATCTTTACAAGTCATCTTTGTCCTATTTTGAGGCCAAATAATGGAATTCTGTTCCGGCAGATATTAGAGCAGCGCCATCGGTTAGAACATTTAAAACCAAGCTGCTGAAGTGTCTCAGGAATACTTGAAATGCTGTTCATAAGAGTTAACAACGTGACTCTAGCTTTTCGTTTCTGAAGTTCGTGCAGTAAACCTTCAATACGTACATAGCGTAGACTTGTTGAAGCTGTTCTTGTACGCGCCTATTTCCCCCCCCCCCCCCCCACAACTATATCAGTTTATTCTCTTTTAAATTATTTTTTTTACCATGTAATTTCTTGTAAATACCCGATGCACATATGTATACACGCAAACACTGATTTCTGTTTACATTTTTTTCTTGTAAATGCATTATTACTTTGTACTTTTCCCCACCCGGGTCTGCCCTGGAGACTTGGATGGGGGTAACTACTTTTTTTTTTCTTTTTTTCTCTCCAGGCATTGTGTGTGTGTGTGTGTGTGTGTGTGTGTGTGTGTGTGTGTGTGTGTCTGTGTGAGTGATTGCGTGCGTATGTGCGTGCGTGCGTGTGTATGTTTGCGTGTGTGTGTGTGTGTGTGTGTCTCTCTCTCTCTCTCTCTCTCTCTCTGTGTGTGTGTGTGTGTGTGTGTGTGTGTGTGTGTGTGTGTGTGTGTGTGTGTGTGTGTGTGTGTGTGTGTGCAAGGACATGATTGAAAACAGGTCTATGTATCTAATTATTTATCCTTGAGAAATAAAGTTTCATTTCATTTCATTTCTCGGACAGCTTGTAAGACAGGCATTGTATTCCCTAACGGTATTCTGCAATAAACTATTCATCGTCATCATCACTATCATCTCTCTCTCTCTCTCTCTCTCTCTCTAGGAGAGACCCCTCGTCCCCAGGTCAAACAGGCATCGCTGTCTACATTCACAACTCCATTCAGCATTTAGTCCATAGACGCTTGGACTTGGAAACAGCAGACGTAGAGTGTTTGTGGTTGGAAGTGAAATGCCCTAAATCGACACCGCTACTAGTTGGATTCCTTTACAGAAACCCTGCCGCCACTTTTGAATGGTATGACCATTTTAGTCAGATCCTTGATAGAGCGTGCAAAAGAAAGGCTGACCTTCTTCTCATGGGAGATTTTAATATAGACTTCCTTAAGAATCACACTGCGTGGGATACAATATCTTCATTGTTTGGTCTAGTCCAGTTAGTAAAATCGCCCACCAGAATTACTCAGAATACGTCCTCACTTATAGACCACATATACACTAATAAACCCAAAGCCGTCTATAATGTTGAGGTTTCAAATCTAAGTGTTAGTGATCACTATCCAGTTGTTTGTTCATGGTCAAAAAAGATTCCGAAAGCAAAGAAGAACGGCCATACAACCATAACATATCGATCATTCAAGAACTTTAACCATAATAAATTCCTATTTGATTTAAATAATACTCCGTTCAACGATGTACTTCTTTCCAATGACCCGGACACTGCCCTTTCTATTTGGTACACTCTTTTTCTAACTGTATTAAACAAACACGCACCCCTTCGTGAGAGAAGGGTTAAATCAAACACTCTTCCTCCATGGTTAACCCCAGAAATAATGCAAGCGATGGCGCTTAGAGATGATCTGCGTAGTCGAAAACTATTTCCTGAATTCAAGCAACAACGTAACCGTGTTAAGTACATGATCAGAGAGGCAAGGAAAAGGTTAATCCGTGACACAGTGAAAGACAGTAAGGATACTTCCACTATCTGGCGCCTATTAAACACTCTAACTAAAGGCTGCCCTGGCACTTCAACAACCATTCCCAGCAGTCTTACTGCAGAAACTTTTAATAATCATTTTCTTTCAGTCGCTGAAACTCTAAATGCCTCAATTAATAGCAGTAAGTATGAATGTTCTAATTTGCTTTCTGAATTCTGTAAACACAGAACAGAGGACACAGACCCCTTCAGCATTCCCTTGCTATCAGTTCATGAGGTGGGTTTGCTCATTAGTAAACTACCAAATAAAAAGTCTTCGGGGCCTGATGACATCAGCCCCCAAATACTTAAGTTATCCCTGCCGTACATAGTAGAGTCTATTACGTACATTTACAACCTTTGTATCAAGCAACATACTTTCCCTAACAAACTAAAATACGCTAAAGTCATTCCACTTCCAAAAACTAAAGATCGTTCTGACCCTAACAACTATCGACCGATTTCATTATTATCAGTTCTATCAAAGCCGCTTGAAAGGCATGTCCACAAACACCTGCTTGCCTACTTAGAAAACCGCAAGCTCCTGCACCCCTTTCAATCCGGATTTCGCCCACAACACTCGTGCCACACTGCACTCACGCGCCTCGTTGACGCATGGCTCCATGGTATGAACAAATCCCAGATAACGGGTGTCGTTTACTTAGACTTTAAAAAGGCCTTTGACCTAATCGATCACACCACTCTAATGACAAAGATTCA
>BTPG01000005.1:29200227-29235227 GCA_036245525.1 Semisulcospira habei
ATAGTACATGGCTACAAAGTAAGTGGTTTCAGCAAGAGGTATAGATCCTCATGAGCCCACGCGACTGCGGGGGCTCATGAGGATCTATATCTCTTGGAGTTAGGCAGGCCTACTGCTCAAATGTTCTCAGATGTCAAGTGGTTACAAGTCTTCAAGTAAACGAAAAGAAAAGGAAACAAGAAATGAAAGAACAAAAAAGCAAACAAACAAAAAAAAAAAAAAACACCTTTAACATGAAATGTTTCCCCATAGCGTAGTAGATTAACCATTTTAATTGCCGTTTTATTGGAGTCACGACTTCTTTCAACTGAGTGCGGGCAAACTATATTTAATTAATCTGTCTGATACTTGTATGTGTTTGCGTGCTGTCTGACTTTAAGTGAAAAAAAAAACCGACTTAGCGAGCATTCACATGTCGTTTTTGGAACGTTTCACGATGACAAGGAACAAAAATCTATTTCACCCATTCACTGCCGTGCAAAAAAAAAAAAAATGACCACTCGCAACCGCAAGAGGTATAGATCCTCATGAGCCCCCGCAGTTGCGGGGGCTCATGAGGATCTATGCCTCTTGTATCCGTGTTGCTTGGACGGGCAAGGGTTCTGTCTTTCAATTATTGTCAATTATTGCCACCCAACTGCAATAGGTATAGATCCTCAAGGGCCCCCGGAGTCGCGGGGGCTGATGAGGATCTGCGCCTTTTGCCGACACCACTTTGAGTCCGTATTCCTTAGACGGCTTTGTCGTTCAACTGTTAACCCTTATCATTCGGAATACACCAGTGTGGGAAATAAGTTTGACTAAAATAGTTCAAGGGTAGTGCCAGAATTGCTTGGCGCCTCCAGGCGCCAAGCTATTCTGGCACCACCCTTGAACTAAAGCCATTGGTCTATATCCTTATTTGTAAGTACTATAATGTACCCTGCATATGGCAGTGTACAAATTTGAAGCTTTTAGCCTCAGTACGATATGGGTTAAAGATTTCAGAAAGACATTCAGCGTCAAATCGCGCGAAATGGGTCGGGAAAACGAGGCTCCATGACGAAACAATGTGATAAGATGAACTACATTCATAAAATGAAAATGACTGTTGATTGCTTTGTGCCGTTTTCGGTCTTTAATCTTTTAATCCTTTCGCTACCGCTCGGCCGAAAAGACGCGTGTGATGTGGTTGAAAACTGCTGATCATGAAATGTTGATATAGTAATTCCATATACTTACGAAAAAACGTATTTCTCGCACGTGGCACGTGGCGTGACTCTTAACTTATTTAGCCCGGCGCACGTATTTGCCAAATTTTGGAGGCGTCATCTAACGAATATGCACCTGTTGTAAGGAGATGGATCGACCATAATAACTTAATGTCTTAAATGGCGTAAATCCGTGTCTGTTACGTGAGTGTGCGTGTTGGGTTTCAGTTCGCGGCGCTTTGTGTCGATTTGCCCAAAAATTGAGAAAAAGCGCCTATATAATAACGGTATTATTATTATTATAATAACTCAAGGGCAGTGCCAGATTAGCTTGGCGCCTGTCGGCGCCAAGCTAATCTGACACTACCCTTGAATTATCATGGTCGACCCATCTCCTGCTGTAGTACGTCAGGGCTAAATGGGTTAACGTTATAAATAAGTGCAATCTAGCGGCCCAACAAGCTTCTGACATTACAGTATAAAGTGTGTCCATTGACCAACATTAGAATGCTAGTTAAATCGGAGGGTTCGAATCAATATTTAGAGTTAATATGTTTCATTACACTCCTTTTCATAATCAAACATATTTGAACGTCTTTAGGAGATATTGCAATTATTAAGTTTCTATTAACACCTTCCTGCCGACGGACGCAAAAGTAAGTTTGTTAAAGCATCGCGCATTCGAAGCCTGACAACCTCTTCTATCCAAGCAACATACATATTAAAGCGGCCAGCAAGAGGAAAAAAAGAACCACCAACAAAACAACAACAACAATACACACATACACACACACACACACACACACACACACACACACACACACACACACACACACACACACACACACACACACACACACACACAACCCAACAACAACAACATCGCGAGGCAAACAAAACAGTATATGCGGGGGCTCATGATGTGATTTTTACCTCTTGTGCAGTTGGGTCGTGTTAGCATTTTCCTCGAAGGGAATTGGTTAAAGTTTGCACTTGATAGTGAACATCCATTTTTATAACCAAATTTTCCATAAAGAAAATGAATTTGGAAAATAGGAGCGGGAATTTTTTACTGTGTAAAGTGCAAGCTGATTAAATTCTTTGAAACAAACCTTTATAGAAACTCAAATCCCAATGCGCAAAAGGCCATCGGGCCGACGTCGTCCCGCTGGCCTTTGCGCACTGAGTTTAGATTTGGTAGTGGGGGGGGCCTTGTTATGTAAAATGCGGACAAAATTCCCTTTTAACTCCCTTGAGCATGCCGTGGGTGTGTATAAACCAGACCAGAAAGGCGACTGCCAAACGTGTTAAACCCTTCACCGCCGGGGTAAGGCGAACATAACTCAACGTGCAAGAGGCATAGATCCTCGTAAGCCCCCGCAGTTGCGGGGGCTTACGAGGATCTATGCCTCTTGCTGAAACCACTTTTGGGCGCATGGAACCTAAAGACGATTTTCTGATTTACGATTCGTTTAAAAACAGACAGTAAAGCCTTCTCGATTCTTGAGTCTTGATTGATCCTTGATAAACTCAAACTAATCAGGGATTTAGAGTGTTTCAAAACTTCAACAGTACCAGTTCCGAGTTCGGCCTTAGATTATATATTGACGAGCAAATAAAACCTTAGCAGAATCGCTGGAAACAGCAAACACTTGCAGTGAATGCAATGAATCGAATGGTGTCGCACTTCTTTTGCACGTAGTATATGAAACACCTCAGCGGAAGATGAAACGGCCTTCAATTATAAAAATTCGAAGAAATAGCAAGATTAATAGGTTTGTGCCCGCGAAGACGCCAACCTAATCTGGCCCTATAGCCGGGCTTCGCTCCCGAGAAAAAACTGAACACCACCCTGCTGCAAGAGGCATAGATCCTCATGAGCCCCTGCAGTTGCGGGAGCTCATGAGGATCTATGCCTTTTCACCGCAATCACTTTGTATCTATGTCCTTTTTAAGGCTGGGAATCTTTCATGTTGAATTTACAACAATTTCAAAAACAAAATTTGCGTCCAAACTCAGTGAAGAGATTAACTGTCAGGGTCGATCCATCACCTACGGCCCCTACAAAGCCTTCACAGACGCCCTCCCCCCCCCCCCCCACTCTCCCCCGCACACACATATGCGAAAGTCGTTATTATTCATGGGGAAGTTTTAAAAGGCCAATGACCATTAAACCAAAACCATAAAAGAGTGTTTACCCACGTGATATTCCTGCTTCTTGGTGCCAGCTGCATGAGTACGGTAAATCCTGCGCCAGCGGAGCGCCTTGCTTAGTGGCTGGCGCAGGACAAGCGTGCCATTGCATTAATTAGGCGCTAAACAAATATGTACAATACGGCGTTATTTATTTTAGCGATCCTTTACTTTAAGCATGTTGAAAAATTACAGAGAGATAAATTACCATATTTGACACCAACGTCTTGAAAAATAATACTCTGAATTAAACTGTGAATAAACCGAGATTAAATTATGTCTGGTCTAATTTAATTTACGTATACAACGACTTTTTGAAAGGGCTTCAACCTCAGATTCGACGTAAATTGAAACCATTACCGCAAGGGTTACAAGAAACACGCTTCTAAAGTTTCCTTCTCAGAATCGACATATTCTTCTCTCTTGGAAATGGTACCGTGCCACAGTTGGGTTGCCCTTACATTACCCCGCCTCAGCAGCTGATCGTCATGTGGCATTGCAACAGTCAAAAGTGCGGCGGAATTTGCCCAACCCATATCACCACACGTGAACTGAGACAGCCTTGTAAACACGCGGTCGGGCAAAGGGTGCGAGTTGCATAAGATACTTTAAACTGAATGGGAAGTTAACCCACTTGTGCCTGCAGCCACCGGTACTGTGAACAGTACCGGTGGCTGCAGGCACACGTGGGTTGAAAGGACCACGGTCCTCAAATCCGCAAATGCCATTGCCCGTGATAAACGAGACAGTAATGTGGTTCTCAACTTCTGTAACTTTATTCGCAGTACAAATGGGACTAGCTGGAGTAGTTCTCGAATTCTAAATCCGGACATGAAAGCGTACTTTCATTGAAATCGGACGTTCGCCATTAACCCCTCAGCTGTCGGAGCAAGGCGAACGCTAACCAGCCGCAAGAGACATGAATCCTCATGAGCCCCCGCAGTCGCCAGGGGCTCATGAGGATTCATAATGTCTCTTGCTAGTCCTATGTTATTTATGTCCATTTCTGGTCCCTTCAGTAGTCTGTGTTCTTTACGCAAATGTCCATCGGTGTGCAGTAGGTTTCAGACGCGAAATCCGCGATCACTGGCAGTGAAAGGGTTAAAGCGACCTTTTCCAAGGAAAGATCAACACATTCTGCTCCAGGACCGAAATCCGCACATTTTGAAGTTGCCCCCTGAAAGCTGTATTACACTTCTGGAAACAGATCGAGCGTGATAGTTCAAGGGTTGTGCCAGAATAGCTTGGCGCCTATGGGTGCCAAGCTATTCTGGCACAACCCTTGAACTATCACGCTCGATCCATGTCTTGCCGTGGCGTGTTGGAGTTGAATGAGTTAAAAGTCTGTGCACATGTCTTTCACAATGATACGTCTTTTGATCGTGCGTCAAATAGCAAAAATTGAAGGTTGAATGTCGCAAATGAGACAGACTTGTCTGTTTCTCTTCTCCAGTGGGGAGCTGGCATGGCTCTCGAGCTTCGCCCGAAAGGTCGTGGGTCAAAATTTGTTCAGACCCTCTTCGGTGCCCCGTCTTTGAAACCACCTTCGTGGTGGGCAAAAGACGCCAAGCCCTAAACGTTTTACGCTATACTTCTTCTTGTATGCTATAATTTGATGAAATACTAGTTTAACGACACCTCAGTTACCTGTGCTCTCCTCACTAACTTTGGTATCAATTTCAGCCCACATTAATCAAATTTCAAATATAAACGATTTAAATTTCCAAAACTTCGGTAGCTCGCTTGAGCTTGCCCTTAGCACCACGTGAATATTCTGTGTTTAACTTTATGAACAGTGTGTGAATAAATGCGCGTGATTCACGTGAGCGTGCTTGTTGGGTTCAGTTCGCGGCGGCGCTTTGAGGCGATTTTCAATTGGGATAAAGCGCCTATTTAATGCGCAGATTTATTTATTATTTTACTGTACAAAAGATGAGTAGGACTGACCCCAGTGCGCGGGCCAACGGCGGGTGACGTCGGCCCGATGGTCTATTGCGCACTGGGACAGTACGTCTTAGTCAAGTGAAGACAACGTTGAGGAACCGTTTTAGTGGCGAATTAGCGCTCAAAGCCTTGCCCGGAGAAGGAAAAAAAAAAAAAAAAAAAAAAAAAAAAAACAGATCGAAAGGGTTGACTGCAAGTTTTTGTAATTTAGAAGAAACTACCAAGTGAGTAGGAAAAACTTGAGCACTGTCAGAGAATTGTGCATTATCGACCAATGATCATAGATCTACTTTGGTCAAAGCACACACACACACACACACACACACACACACACACACACACACACACACACACACACACACACACACACACACACACACACACACACACACACACACACACACACACACACACACGACGAAGAAAGCAATTGAAGCTCCTCGGAGGTCTAACGACACACAGTGTAAGCGGCCGCGGTGCTGTCGAACAGCTTATCCACTTCACTGCCAGTGGCCCCTGAGTTGTCTTCCTGAGAAGAATGTTACTTCGGGGTTTAACGTCCACGGCACCGGAGTGATAATGGACGGCCCTGACGGGCGGGTCATGGGGGACAGCTATTGCTTGTGGAGTACGACCTGAACACTGATAAACTCAAGCGCACTGCAACTGCGCCACTTTTAACGGGTATGATATCTGAACAAATCCGTCGAAAGAACAAATATACAAAATGAAGCCAGCAAGAGGCATAGATCCTCATGAGCTCCCGCACCTGCGGGAGCTCATGAGGATCTATGCCTCTTTCGCGTGTGTGGTGTTCTCGGGGTTTTTCTTCACAGTGAAGGCAGCAAAAAGTACAGTTAACCTCGAATCAAAAAGCAGACATCTGGTGTCAATATGGCCGAATCAAGTTCTCAACTGAATTACCAGAATGACATCTTGGTGAACAGAAGCTTCAGAAATTATGTCGATTTTCCAGCCGGATTATTGAAATTTTCATGTCAAATTGAATAGGGTTGTGCTTATACATTTCTCAATGAAATCAGAGTTATGACGCCACATTTTTTAGAAATCGTTATTTAGCATGAATGATGCACTCCTCGTCAGCTTCAATAACTGTCTACGCTTCTGCCTTGCGGCCATAGACCACCACGCAACTGTTCTCATCACAGGCGTGGGATGATCGTCGTGTAACTGCTCGCCTCTTAACACAGGTTAGTAGAAAATAGGTGCTATGTACTAGTACCCGTGTTAAGAGGTTACCAATTACTTGACGATCATCCCACACCTGTGGTTCTAATCTGTATGAATCTTGCTCCTCGATCTGCAATGAGATAAAGCCTCAGCCCCTTGAATTTGACTCTCGAGAAAAAAGTGAACATTATCCAACTGCCAGTGGCATAGATTCTCATGAGCCCCCGCAGTCGCGGGGCTCATGAGGATCTACGCCTCTTGCTGACACCACTTTGCATCCATGTTCCCTTAACGGATGGAGATCTTTGGTGTTGAATGAACAAATATTTCAGAAACTAAAAATAAGTCCCTTAGCAATGAAGGGTCTGTGTGTTTGGACCTCGCTTATCGAAGCAGTATGGTTAAAAAAAATCACAGACCAGCACACAAATACATATTCAAACGGATGCAAGATGCATAAATCCTCATGAGTCATCCCCCTCCCCCAACCTCCATCACCCCAACACCAGCCCGCAAGTGTGAGAAGGTTAATTAAAAAAAAAGTTATACATGTGACTGATTCAGAGCATTTGTTTGTCGAGATTTGGCAAAGGCCAGTAAGCCTATTTTTTTAGAGAAGCGAAATTTTCATTGATATACAATGAAAATCTCGCTCTCCTCGAAAATGGACATACTAGTAGATTTCAATAAAGTAAATTCTGACACTTCTGACAGTTTTCCAATGCATACGTAGAGTGCAAGAGCGGTTTGGGAAAAAATGCAATCGTTCACCCCGTCACTGCCGAGAAAAGGGTACAGATTCTCAGGACCCCCCCGCAGTTGCGGGGGCTCATGAGGATCTATACCTCTTGCTGAAACCACTTTGTATTAGTGTTCCTTTCACGGCTGGACATCCTTGACGTTGATTTTACACAGAGTTCCGCTGGATATCCTTGACGTTGATTTTACACAGAGTTCCGCTGGACATCCTTGACGTTGATTTTACACAGAGTTCCGCTGGACATCCTTGACGTTGATTTTACACAGAGTTTCGCTGGACATCCTTGACGTTGATTTTACACAGAGTTCCGCTGGACATCCTTGACGTTGATTTTACACAGAGTTCCGAAACACAATCAGCGTATAATGGCATTGAAAGGCGTAAATAAATCTTAACTCATTCAACCCGACGGTCGTATTTCCCAAATTTTGGAGGTGTCATCTAACGACTATGCACCTGTTGCAGGAGATGGATCGACCATGATAATTCAAGAGTAGTGCCAGATTAGCTTGGCGCCGACAGGCGCCAAGCTAATCTGGCACTACCCTTGAATCATCATGGTCGACCCATCTCCTGCTGCAGTGCGTCAGGGCTGAATGGGTTAATGACAGAGCACTCGTCACGGCGATTGTACGACAAATTTGCTTCCCAAACAAAACAAATATGTTTTTCAAAATAGATTTGCTCTGCCATTTAAACGAACTTATTTTGATTCATGTCATGCGTATGCCTTCACAAAATGTGACTTGAGCTTAAAGGCCGTGATAAATTGTGTGCGCTTTCGAGGGTTTCGACGCGATCAAATCTGTAACAAAAAGTCCTGGCATTCATTTGGATATCGATTCCAAAATAAAATCATTCCGTCAAGTTATGTTTCGATGGTGTTCGCGTGCAAACTCGTAACTGACATTTTGGGTGCAAAATCATATTTTGATGTGGCTGACTTATTTGATTCTTTTCCACATTTTCAGACAAAATCTGGAACTCGTAGCTCAAGAAAAAAAGGATTATAATCGCTTTGTGAAGAACGCTTCAGAACGCATATCCGGACCAAAATATAAAGCAATTTTTTTTCGTTTCAAGAGGCGCCTTGAATGAGTTAACCCATATCATACTGAGGCTGAAAGCTTCAAATTTGTACGCTGCCATATCAAGCTACATTATAGTACTTACAGATAATGGCTTTAGTCCAAGAGTGGTGCCAGAATAGCTTGGCGCCTAAAGGCGCCAAGCTATTCTGGCACTACCCTTGATCTATTTTAGTCAAACTTATTTCACACACTGGTGTATTCCGAATGACAAGGGTTAATCGTTCGACTGATGCTCGGGTTTGCAGAGTGTCAGTGCGCCGGAGGAAATTTCCCGACATACGTACACTGGTATATATCTTCCATTCTGTAACACTTCAGTATCGCTTGCGAGTCATTAGTGCATGTCAGTAATTGGTGTAAACGCAATACCTCTATAATGTGATGTGAACGGAACAACTAAACGTTACACTACCAAACGTAACAACTTAACGTTAGCATTCCGAGGGCAAGTGAACCCTAAATTCCGTTTAACGCTTTTACTGCGGTGGACGCAGTTTGTGTTTTGGTATCATTGTAAATTCAACTGAAGCCAAAAGTCCCCAGCCGTCAAAAGAACATGGATACTAAGTGATTTTAGCAGCATAAATCCTCAGGCCCGCAGACTTTTAGTAAGTCTTCTCGACTCTCAAGTTGCAAAGGGTCTTCCATGCGCTAAGGCAACACATAACCTATCAGAGTCGAATTATCCCCTCAGTTGGTGCTGTGTGTGAAAGAGGCTCTCACTGTAATTGGTGAAAGCGCACGGCAATCACATACTGCGCGTGCTGTCAGTGCGCATAACGCTGCGTGGCACGGAGATCGTGCAGATAGATGTTTCGGCAACAAACACGCTATTCGCACGATGCGCGCAATGCCTGTACACAATTTTGTGACTAAACGCCACGCAGGCTGTCTTCATCTACGTTTGAGCAGCGAAGATATATAAGGAAAACACGACCGCTGTCTGCACGAACAAGGAATGAGAAGTATAGATCCTCATGAGCCATGCGATAGGGGCTCATAAGAATGTATACTTCTTGCAGATCTGGGGCCAGTTGCATGAGTGAGCTATAGTGGCCGGCGCAGGACTCACGCATCTGACTCTAAAAGCCGATGGACTTGTGCAATAGACATTGATTCTCATGATTCCCCGCTGCCTGCTGGGGCTTATGAGGCTCTATTACTCTCGCAGAGGGCTAGGGTTCACTGCGTAAAGCGTGAATCTACAGAGAGAGATCTCCCCGACAGACGGACTACCAGTAATCACCGCAGTGTTTCTTGATAACATGACGCAAAGATTATACAACCGGAAGAGGATACGTAAGAGATATCATCTTAGGTTATCTTAGCACTGTCAAGGGAGAGAACTGTGAAATATTGGACAATGATCACAGATTTAGCCATAGCCATATCACAAAAAAGGATATGAAAAAGAGAGAGAGAGAGAGAGAGAGAGAGAGAGAGAGAGAGAGAGAGAGAGATCAGAGAGAGAGAGAGAGAGAGAGAGAGAGAGAGAGAGAGAGAGAGAGAGAGAGATCAGAGAGAGAGAGAGAGAGAGAGAGAGAGAGAGAGAGAGAGAGAGAGAGAGAGAGAGAGAGAGAGAGAGAGAGAGAATGAATGAATGAATGAATGAATGAATAATGAATGAATGAAACTTTATTTCTCAAGGCACAGGCCTCCTTTCGTGTTTGTCCTTGCTAAACTATAACATTGAAAACAACATTAAAACAACATCTTAACAGCACAAACAAGCGGCTACACCCACAGGGCACTTGTGTTACATTCCGATATAAGTTCACAAGTCGCTGAAGGTTGCATACACTCACACACACATCAATTGATAGGGTCGGAGGGGGGAGGGGCGGGGTGCGGGGGGGGGGGGGGGGAGGAAAGGTGATGTAAAGTGAGTGTTTATAGACAGCGACTGCGCGCTTATGATACAGTTACTCTTGTGTATGAATATAGTGAACAGGCAAAACACTACAGAGAAGAGAGAGAGATAAAAACTTAGTGCAAAACGGAGGACCACAACAATGCGTACAAAAGGAAATCATTGACATGGCTCTTTTGAACACGTCATCTACGTTTCTTTTGCTCTGAGATGTCTTTAAAAGCTTTCGTCCTAAACAATAGAAGATGTCTCGTTTGCTGTATATGTGGAGGAAGTGAGTTCCATAAATAGGCACCCGCGTACGAAAGGCTGGATTTAAATAAGTCAATTCGGGGCCGTTCAATGACGAGACTGTTCCTGGAAGTGCTGAGCTGAGACTGAGAGAGAGAGAGAGAGAGAGAGAGAGAAAAAGAGAGAGAGAGAGAGAGAGAGAGAGAGAGAGAGAGAGAGAGAGAGAGAGAGAGAGAGAGAGAGAGAGAGAGAGAGAGAGGGGGGGGGGAGATATTGCGTAAATTACTGAAAGCACTGATTTTTTTTATATCACGTTTTGTCTGAGAAAAGAGTAGAAAAGTCTTTTATTTTACGACAAGAACTCGTGTAAAAGTGATAATATGCAAACTTTATTGACTGGAGAATGTAGCTTTCAAGGTCTTCTGTACTGGCACGAACATAGAGTTCCTTTAATACATGAGACGTAAGCTACGTGATTGTGCACGTTCAAGAGACATATTAAAAGACATATTTGAGAAAAGTCATAGAACATGTAAATCAAAATCATATGAAATAAATGTCTTAAAAATCATATCATACGTACCACCAGTTTGTTTCTTTTTAACTCCCTGTCACCCAGGTTTGAAATACTCACATTTTGGAGTTGTCCGCAGAAGACTGCATTACAATGCAAGAGACAGATCGACCATGATAGTTTAAGGGTGGTGCCAGAATAGCTTGGCGCCTATAGGCGCCAAGCTATTCTGGCACCACCCTTAAACTATCATTGGCCGAGCCATATCTTGCTGTGGTGTGTCGGGGTTGAATGGGTTAATACCGTGCCTGAATAAAATCCACATGTACAGCAACCAGTACTATGACACTTCGCCCGGCACTTCAGAACCAGGCAGGCTTACATAATGTCCATTACCCAGCAATAAAATCAGGAGAAAAAAAAAGGACGAAGGGGACACTACTCGTACACAAGGGGAGAGAACTTTAAATTGTTCCGCCTCACAAGCGTTAAGTACATTTATTCCGTCTCCCAAACAGCGGGGGCTCATGAAGGTCTATGTCTCTGGCGGATGAAAGGTGTTCGCTGTGGTACTCCATCCCATATTTAACCAGTTCGTTTACTGTACGGCCGTGTAACATAGGCGCAAAGATGACTGCCAAAGAAAAAATCTTTAAAAGCACCGCAACCTTGGGGGGCTGATTGAGGTATGTGCCATTGGTAGATGGGCGGGGAAAAGCTTGCTAACACCACACGTTGCAGCCCACAATTGCGATGTTCAATCTTCTTTTTTTCCCCCCTTCTATTTCTTTGACGCGTCTCATATACCCGTTTTCGCGCGCAATTACACACTGAAGCACTGGAGCCACGGGTTGTAGTACACACGCCCTATGCGGTTTTTTTTATATTTTTTTTTTTTACATTTAATCTGAAGAAAGCTCTGGCCTGATACTGAACTCAGTAGAAAAAAAAATGCAACCATGCTCGTTGAAGGCAAAGGTAAGTCCATTTTTGTCACAATCTAGATTGTCATTCTTCTACTGATCGGGCGTTTTCTTTTAAAAATATCAACAGCTCTGTAATGGTACAATATGAAATGAAAGGAATTGAAAGGAAAGGAAAGGAAAGGAAACGAAACGAAACGAAAGGATAAGAAAGCAACAACAACAACAAATTTGAAAAAAAAAAACGAAAAGCGGATGGATCAGGGAGGAGTGGGTGGGTGGGTGGAGAGGAGGTACCATTCGCCAAAATATCAAACAACGGGAAGGGGGGAATTACCCTTGTAACCCCCCCATCAGCCCCTAGATCCGCCCCTGATTTATGTGTCTATATTCATCAACATCCCTATTTTAATTTTAAAAGACGCATACTCTTGATGTGAACGACACAGCTCTCTAGCAACTGATACAACCCATCCCAAAAAATAAAGGAAGAAAATTGGGAAGCGGAGAAATGGCTCATTGACGGCTGTAAAAAAAGCTGAACCAGGGAATCGTTTGGCAACAGGCGTGGAAAATGAGGCGATATTGGCAACGCATTACTTGTTTCCCCTACCTGCGTAAATAGTAATTTATTTATTTATTTATTTTTTTAACCGGTCGTGATTTGCTGGATGTGTCAGGCTCTGGGGCACACTGGCTACCACCCTCGATCTGCTAAGCTTAGCGTAGCAGATCGAGGGAGGTAACCAGTGTGACCCTTTGACTCTGGTTACTCGCTCTTAACCGGTATTGCGGACCTTATTCATACAATAATTGGTTTCAGTAATAACATAAGGAAAATATATATCTGAGTATCCCTCTTAAAAGGATCGAAGTGGAGTCCACGCGGACAGTTAAGTGAACGCTAAACTGAATCCCACCGGTCCGTTGGGGTCACAATAAGCAGTAAATCAAAGTGGTCTTCAGTGAATCCAGAGCGAGTGAATTGTTTCTATAAGGCTAGATGCGTCATAAATTATATAATTTGTTATGAACTGTCTTTGTTTTATAAATGTTTATGTACATTTCTCAAGGAAAGAAAAGAAGAAAAGAAGAAAAGACAAAAGAAGAGAAAAAGTGACATTATTTTCCCAACAATTTTTTTAAAATTCAGTTAACCCATTCAGCCCTGACGCACTACAACAGGAGATGCGTCCACTATGATAATTCAAGGGTAGTGCCAGATTAGCTTGGCGCCTGTCGGCGCCAAGCTAATCTGGCACTACCTTTGAATTATCATGGTCGATCCAGCTCCTGCAACAGGTGCATAGTCGTTAGAAGACGCCTCCAAAAGTTGGAAAATACGTGCGTCGGGCTAAATGAGTTAAGATTGTCTGACCATAATTATTTTTTTCTGCTGCCTTCCCTTATTCCCCTTTCTCCAGCCTACCTCATCCTCTTGACCAATGGCAACAGGAACTCATCCAGCAGGTCCAGACATGCGAATTCAGGAAGAGAATTTAATATGTATACCATCAATCTCATTTGTTTCACTACTATTGATAGTTCAAGGGTAGTGCCAGCATAGCTTGGCGCCCTCAGAACTATCAATAGTTGGAAGATTACAAAGTAAAGTAGGTAAATGCACTGTCAGGTAGGAGAAGTGTGCATGATCGACCAGTGATCATAGATCTACTTGGTCAAAGCACACAACAACAACAACAACAAGAAAAAATAGGATAGAGGGGGTGCGCTAAAATGTGACTGAAAGCAATGCATATAGAAGCCCCCCCCCCCGCCCCCCAAAGGGGAGCGTGTCACATATCCCTCTGTTCCAGCCACTCGCTGCATGGAAATTTAAATCTAGGTCCCCCAAGGGGGGTCCAGATATTTAACCGGTATGGACAGCTGTTTCGGTCTTGGCGACCTCGTCAGCACACCATTCGCCATACTGGTGGAAGGCAGGAACTTTTGCCTACCTGCAAAGACAGCCACATTTTACTGTGGTGTCTGCAGGGGCATACATTTCATGCCTCCACCTAAAGCTAAACTTCTATGCACCCTAAGAGAGAACCTACTAAAAGGGGGGAAGGGGTTGCAGTCGATATTGTAGTAATAAATGAAAAGAAAAACACCATCACAAGGACTGGCTGTCGGCACAGACCTTGAAGAAGATAGAAGTGAGGAAGCAGAAGAAAGCAGCTGTCAACAACAGTCGCACAAGAGCAGCCAAAGTAAGGGAACAGGGGGAATACTCGGAAGCCAACCGTGAGGTGAAGAGTAGTATCAGGGCAGACAAGAGGGCCTACACAGACAGCCTGGCAGCAGAGGCAGAAAAGGCAGCAGGCAGCGGCAACATGAAACAGCTCTACGACATTACCAGAAGATTGTCAGGCAAGTATGGCCATACAGAAAGACCAGTAAAAGACAAAGAAGGCAAGCCTATTGCAGACAGAGCAGACCAACTCGACAGATGGGCCGAGTATTTTGAAGAGTTACTGAACAGACCGAGCCCACCCGACCCCCCAGACATCCAGCCGGCAGAGACCGACCTACCCATCAGCTGTGACAGACCCAGCCGGGAAGAGATCAGAAGAGCAGTGGCATTCTTGAAGAACGGCAAAGCAGCAGGCCCAGATGGCATCCCAGCGGAGTCTCTGAAAGCAGACCTAGAGACAACAGTGGAGATGCTGTACCCACTGTTTGGAAAGATCTGGGAAGAGGAGGTGATGCCGGCTGACTGGAAGGAGGGGTACCTAATCAAGCTTCCCAAGAAAGGCGACCTCAGCAAGTGTTCCAACTACAGAGGAATCACCTTGCTGTCAGTACCAGGAAAGGTCTTCAACAGGATCATCCTGGAGAGAATGAAGAGCTCCGTTGACCCCCAGCTGAGAGACCAGCTAGCAGGATTCAGGAAGAACCGATCATGTACAGACCAGATCGCCACTCTCCGCATCATCGTGGAACAGTCTCTGGAGTGGAGCTCCCCGCTGTACGTCAACTTTGTGGATTATGAGAAAGCATTTGACAGTGTGGACCGAGAGACTCTGTGGAAACTCCTACGACACTACGGTGTACCCACAAAGCTCGTCCGCCTGATCAAGAGCAGCTACGATGGCATGACATGTCGCGTGATCCACGAAGGGCAGTTCACCAGGGAGCTCCAGGTCAGAACTGGTGTCAGGCAGGGGTGTCTGCTGTCTCCGTTCCTCTTCCTACTGGCCATAGACTGGGTCATGAAGATGACCACAGAGCACAGACGAAGTGGAATACAGTGGACACTGTGGACACAGCTTGACGACCTCGATTTTGCAGACGACTTGGCATTACTGTCCCACACTCATCAACAAATGCAGGACAAGACCACGAGGCTTGCTGACATCTCGTCCCAAGTGGGCCTCACCATTCACAAACAGAAAACAAAGACAATGAGGCTGAACGCAACCAGGGAAGAACGAGTCTTGCTTGCTGGCACCCCGTTGGAGGAGGTGGAGTCCTTCACCTATCTCGGGAGCATCATAGACAAAAAAGGCGGCACTGATGCAGATGTCAGAGCACGAATCGGTAAAGCCAGAGCAGCCTTTCTCCAGTTGAAAAATGTGTGGAGCTCCAGAGAGCTGTCACAACACACCAAAGTCCGGATTTTCAACTCCAATGTAAACGCAGTTCTCTTATATGGAGCAGAGACTTGGAGATTGACAAAAACCACAGTCAACAGAGTACAGACCTTCATGAACAGTTGCCTTAGAAGAATTTTGAAAATCCACTGGCCAGAGAAGATCAGCAACGTCAGACTCTGGGAGAGAACAGAGCAGATAACAGCAGAGAATGAAATTGGGCGAAGAAGATGGGGATGGATCGGTCACAGTCTGAGAAAGCCAGCTTCCAGTATCACTAGGCAGGCATTGTCATGGAACCCCCAGGGAAAGAGGAAAAGAGGTAGGCCGAGAAACTCCTGGCGTCGAGACCTCCAAGCAGACATCAAGAGACTGGGAACCACCTGGAGTAGAATCGAAGGAGAAGCACAGGACAGGAGTTGCTGGAGGTCTCTCGTCGACGGCCTATACCCGGGTAGGGGTGACAGGCGTAAGTAAGTAAGTAAATGAAAAGAAAAGGGGAGACTGCCAGTGAAAGTAAAGTAGGTAAAAGCACTGTCAGGGGAGAGAAGTGTGCATGATCGACCAGTGATCATAGATATACTTGGTCAAAGCACACAACAACAACAACAACAAAAAAGATAGGAAAGAGGGGGTGCGCTAAGAAAGCGACTGAAAGCAATGCGTATGGAAGCCCCCCCCCCCCCAACATATCCCACTGTTCCAGCCACTCGGTGCATGGAAATTTAAATCTAGGTCCCCCAAGGGGGGTCCAGATATTTAGCCGGTGTGGACAGCTGTTTCGGTCTTGGCGACCTCGTCAGCACACCATTCGGCATACTGGCAGAAGGCATGAACTTTTGCCTACCTGCAAAGACAGCCACATTTTACTGTGGTGTCTGCAGGGGCATACATTCCATGCCTCCACCTAGAGCTAAATTTCCATGCACCCTAAGACAGAACCTACTAAAAGGGGGGAAGGTTCCTTGGGGGACCTAGATTTAAATTTCCATGCACCGAGTGGCTGGAACAGTGGGATATGTGACACGCCCCCCTTTGGAGGGGGGGGGGGGAGGCTTCCATATGCATTGCTTTCAGTCACTTTCTTAGCGCACCCCTTCTTTCCTAACTTTTTTTTTTTTTTTTTTTTTGGTGCTTTGACCAAGTAGACCTATGATCACTGGTCGATCATGCACACTTCTCTCCCATGACAGTGCTTTTACCTACTTTACTTTGTAATCTTCCAAAAATATTAGCACTGGCAGTCTCACCTTTTATCAATAGTTGCTCTGAGGAGGTTGATACAGTAAATCTGTACAAACCTTGAAAAACTCCATTCTTGATTGACGTGACTGATTGATTTAGTTCGGGGTTTAACGTCCGCGGCACCGGGGTGATAACGGGCGGCCTAAAGGGGCGGGTTATGGGGGACAGTGGCAGTTATTGCCTTTAGAGTACGACCTGAGCACAGATCAATTCAGGCGCGCTGCCACTGCGCCACTTTGATTCACCAGGACCTTTCAACAGACACGACCTTTTCGACCGCGGCAGGCGCTGCTTCCCTAAGTCTACATAAAAATTCTAGTTCATCCCATTGAGTTACATTTTTCCATTTGTTTTTTGTTATGTAGGAAAAGCGTAATGTAAAATGGTTTTTGCTAATTCAAACCGCAGATTCAACTGACGTCACTAGCCACCTTCAAAGCGGAGAAAAATTAATGTATGAAAACATCCTTCACGGCGCATGTTTTTCACATCAATCTGGGACTAAAAAGTCTCTGCGCAAGATCAAAATATTTCAAGAAAACGCCGTCAGAGTTCATAAAAACTGAATACATTACATTAAGAGATTATCGTGTTCCTTGGTGGCGTGCCATTTGTTCGAATTTCCTGTCTGCATTCGCTTTCACTGCAGTTTGCATTAGTCTTAAAAGAAGAGTTCCGGTCGTACTCCATAGGCAATTCCGTCCCTGTCAACCATAACCCACCGTCCATTATCACTCGGGTGCCGTGGACGTTAAACCTTTAACTGCCGGAGCAAGGCGAATGTTAACCAGCTGCAAGAGACATAAATCCTCATGAGCCCCCGCACTCGCGGGGGCTCATGAGGATTTATGTCTCTTGTTGGTCTTATGTTCTTTGTGCCTATTTCTCGGTCCCATTTAGTTCTTTACGCGAATGTCAGTCAGTGTGGGGTGCAGGGGTTTCCTGACGCGAAATCCGTGATCACTGGCAGCGAAGGGGTTAAACCCCAAACTGATCACTCAGTCGCAGTCGAGTGCCTGTACAAGAATAAGTGCGCGGCCAGTCAAGGCTGACGTCAGCCCGAGGACGTGTTTTTGTTCTACACGAGTCTATGTAAATTCAGCACGCAATCACGCGACTGCAAATAACGCGGTCTGGCTTTATGGCTCCCGGATACACCGAGACCGACCCAGGCTTTGCTCTTGTTTCCGTGTACACAGTGAATCTAATGCACAGTTAGGACATCCACCCATACTATATGACAGAAGGGCATCGGTCGGCCATTGCGTAGTGCTGGATTAGCTTTATGCCTGTCCACACACAAAACTATGTTGGCACTACCCTTTAACTGTCAAGGGTAATATATCTCCCACAGCTAGCTGGTACACAGCGTTCATAGATGCCTCGATCCTCAGGCATTCGAACTGCGATTAATTAGTTCGGGCTTAAACGTCCACGACACGGGAGTGATGATGGACCAAGCTGACATTTGAGTCATGTGGGACAGGGATAGCCATTCCACCAGAGTACGACCTGAGCACTGATCAATGCAGGCGCACTGCAGCTGTGCCAGTTTGATTTATCAATGGACCTTTCAACGGACATGCTGTATGCAATGCACGAGTGAAAAACAAAGTTAGTAGATTCGTGACTCGCCCCAAAGTCTTCGCTACCTGTGCAGTGAACTGAATGCGAATATCCTATGGCTAAACAAGTTCAAAGACGCAGGCTAAATTGAATTTGTAATTTCCTTGATGGAATATTCAACAGACGCCGGAGCACAAACTTCCACATTGTCTGTTTACATTGCAGATGTCCTAGACAAATAGGCCTAATGTGCAAAAATGGCGTGGATTTCGTCTGGGTGCGTTAACCCTTTCAATGCCATTGACAGCAAATTATGATTTCGGAAATCTTTGTTCATTCAGAGAAAAGCCCAAAGAATAAAGAAACACGCTTAGAAAGGATAATTACAACACGTTACAAGCGTGTCTCTTGCTTTGTTTGGGTTTCTCTCCCTTTTACATGCTTGTCGGTGACCCGTTTGGTCTGGACTTTGTTAATTCAATGCCAAAGAGCCTCGGACGTCCCAAAAAGACAGATTCAATAGTTTCAGCAAGAGACATGGATCCTTATGAGCCCCCGCAACTGCAGGGGCTCATAAGGATCTATGTCTCTTGAAGCGGGATTTCTTCGTGTTTTTGCCAGCAGCGAAGGGGTTAACCTCTTTCACATATTGCTGACATATGAATCACACCATAGAAGCGCCTGGAGCCAGTTGCATGATCGAACTTAGTCCTGCACCAGCCACTAAGCAAGGTGCGCCGCTGTTGCATGAGCGAGCGTAGTCCTGCACCAGCCACTAAGCAAGGTGCGCCGCTGTTGCATAATCGAGCTTATTCCTGCACCAGCCACTAAGCAAGGTGCGCCGCTGTTGCATGATCGAGCTTAGGCCTGCACCAGCCACTAAGCAAGGCGGCGCACCTTGCTTAGTGGCTGGTGCAGGACTACGCTCGATCATGCAACTGGCCCCTGGTGAGCAGTACATACAGCTTGCTGAAGTGGAAGGTTCCTTGTGAAGCCAGGAAGTCCATTCTTTATGAAAAGCGAGATTTGCATTGTGATAGCGTCTACTTTGCTTATCTCTATCTTGGCTTGCCTTCGCGAACGAAGATTCTATAGGGCTTGCCCACGTCGTCTGCAGGCATTTTCGTGGCTGCGGAGGCATCAACAAATGCAGGACAAGACCACGAGGCTTGCTGACATCTCATCCCAAGTGGGCCTCACCATTCACAAACAGAAAACAAAGACAATGAGGCTGAACGCAACCAGGGAAGAACCAGTCTTGCTTGCTGGCACCCCTTTGGAGGAGGTGGAGTCCTTCACCTATCTCGGGAGCATCATAGACAAAAAAGGCGGCACTGATGCAGATGTCAGAGCACGAATCGGTAAAGCCAGAGCAGCCTTTCTCCAGTTGAAAAAAGTGTGGAGTTCCAGAGAGCTGTCACAACACACCAAAGTCCGGATTTTCAACTCCAATGTAAAAGCAGTTCTCCTATATGGAGCAGAGACATGGAGATTGACAAAAACCACAGTCAACAGAGTACAGACCTTCATGAACAGTTGCCTTAGAAGAATTTTGAAAATCCACTGGCCAGAGAAGATCAGCAACGTCAGACTCTGGGAGAGAACAGAGCAGATAACAGCAGAGAATGAAATTGGGCGAAGAAGATGGGGATGGATCGGTCACAGTCTGAGAAAGCCAGCTTCCAGTATCACTAGGCAGGCATTGTCATGGAAGCCCCAGGGAAAGAGGAAAAGAGGTAGGCCGAGAAACTCCTGGCGTCGAGACCTCCAAGCAGACATCAAGAGACTGGGAACCACCTGGAGTAGAATCGAAGGAGAAGCACAGGACAGGAGTTGCTGGAGGTCTCTCGTCGACGGCCTATACCCGGGTAGGGGTGACAGGCGTAAGTAAGTAAGTAAGGAGGCCAATCCGGGACAGGCAGGTTCGACCGCAGTGGCTGCAGGGGAAGGTCTGATCAGGGTCGTGGGCGTTTCCTAAAGCCTGCGCGGTGGAGCTTTTTGGTGGAGTGCAGTGTGCGCAGTACTGGCCCCACCCTTTAAACCCTTGGTTCGTTTGCCATGGCCTAGCAAGCTGGGACGGTGGCATCGAGGTCCTCGGGTCGTAGGTTTTATATCAGACTGTCCTTGTTCTAGTCTCTGGCTCAAAAGCCTTTCCCGGAGACACGGGGGCTTTGATGTCAGGGGTTTCCTCCCTTAGCCTTTCCGCAGCCAAGCGGCCAGGCCTGCAAGGCAGCAGGGGACTCGTGGGGGCCGGGGTCGTCTATGTCCCGTGCAGATGTGAACATCTGCCCACTGCCCAGACGGTGACACTTACCAGAGGAGAAAAATCCAACGCCGGAACCCGGTATCGAACCTCGCACCTTTGGCATTGGAGGCAGACGCCTTAACCACTGCGCCACTTCCCCGTCTAACTTCGCTTAATAAGTTCGGATATGACAAAGGCCGGAAATTACAACATTTTTTTTTTCTTCAGAAGTCCCGACAGCACTTATTTCTATGTAAATTACTTCGCTTGTGCCAAACTTCGGATGTAACAACTAGAAATTTGGGTCCCTTGGCTATTTGGTATATCCGAAATTTATTGTACACTGAGAATCTTGCTTTGCACGAAAAATGACTTGCTTGCCTTCTGCCTTCAGATGACATAAATAGACAGCGCGAAAGTACCTGACCCTTAGATCAAAGTAATAGAATTGTCCGTGACTTTTCAGTTCGGTACTATCACATAGTCCATCCATTTCCTGCAATTTACAGTAATCTTTCTGAGACGAAGGAAATAAAACCATCCTCATTTTGAGGTACACCTGAAGATAATTTTGGTCAGCGAGACTCGCTGATTGCTTAGATTTGACGTTAACGCCGTGCAAGCAGGAAAGACGTGTTTGGTTGTAACGTCATGAAAGCAACAAAGTCTATCATGCAGAAGGGAAGCTGGGTTGCCCAAGTGGTAGAGTGTTCGACTCTCGTCCGCAAGGTCGTGGGTTTGAACCCAGCTGGGGTCAAGACTTACACAGACCACTTTTCGGTGCCCGATCTTTGAAATCACCTTTGTGGTGGACAAAAGGCGCTTAACTCATTCTGCCCGCGACACACCACAGTAAGATATGGCTCGACCATGATCGTTCAAGGGTGGTGGCAGAATAGCTTGGCGCCTATAGGCGCCAAGGTATTCTGCCACCACCCTTGAACTATCATAGTCGATCATAGTCGATCTGTCTCCTGAATTGTAAAGTAGTCCTCAGTGGATAACTCCAAAATGTGGGTATTTCTTGCCTCGGGCACAATGAGTTAAGCCCTAAACAATTAACGTGTGACTATAACGCGGAGAAAAACATGGTACAAAAGAGGCATATTATATTCTCATGAGCCCCTTGATGGAAGGGTATGGGTAAGAGACAGAAAACCCAACAAATAGAGAAACACGCTTAAAAAGGAAACTACAACACAAGTCATTCAATGGAATAATGGGCATTCAGACCCCCCCCAAAAAAAAAAAAAAAAATAAAATAAAATAAATAAATAAAAATAAAAATAAAAATAATAAAATAATAATAAAAATAAAAAATAAAATAAATAAATAAATAAAAAATAAATAAATAAATAAATAAATAATATAAAAAAAAACCCAATTCACTACTTATCTTGTTCTATCGCCATACGGCGAAAAAATAAAAAAAATAAATGTGTTGTAATTGTCTTTTCTAAGCGTGCTTCTTTCTTTGTTTGGTATTTTCTTTGCATTCTACAGGCTTTGCAGTCACCCCTTTGGTCTGGCCTTTTTAAGTACAGAAAATAGGGGGGGGGGGGGGGGGGGGGGCGTGACTAGACTTTCTTTTCAGATCAAAGGAGCAATTCAGTGTCGGTGTTTTTACCATGTCAGTGCCGAATCTATCGCTATTCTCCAGTAGAATCTAGAGAGGGCTGGACTTTGCCGGAGGGAAAATCGCGATGGCGGTATCAGTCGCCGGTTGAAAACTCTGATAACTTTTTCTAAATACAGAACTTTCTGTAAATAAAGAACAGAGGTCAAAGGCATATGGATAAAAAGTGGATTCAGCAAGATGCATAGATCCTTATGAGCCCCCGCAATTGCGGGGGCACATGAGAATCTATGCCTCTTGCAGCTGAATGGTGCTCCATGTTTCCCGCAACACAACGGGCTGACGCGCGACTTTTGCAGATGGAAGGGCCCGGTAAATTGACTGGCTCAGCGTTGATGGTGACGACAATGAGGGGTAGGCGTTGTTGGTGTGTGCATAGGAGAGGGGGGGTGGGGGGTGGAGATGGGTGGGCGGTTTCAGGGGTGGGGGGGATGGAGTAGGCTTGTGAGTGGAGGGGAGGGTGGTGGGACGAGGAGAAAGGGGAAATATGAATGCAGTTTGTCGTGTCGCTGTTTTTGGCCAATCATTTCCAAACCAAATTTCCCGACGTCAGCCGAGAGAGATGATGATGGGACGGCCATGATAATTTTCAGATAGTGCAGTTCATGCTTAGCCAAGCCCCGAAAGCTGTCGCAAAAGGTCCTCGGGCCCGGACAAAGGGTCGTAGTTGGTCCGGCGATTCGCCAAAAAGCGCTACAAACAACCCAAGGGTTAACCCGTTACTGCATGCGGCCGCCGGAACCGTAAAAAGTACCGGTGGCTGCCTCCCGAGGGTGAAACTGGTAGACCTCAAAATGAAAGTGCAGCGGTGAGACCTGTATTTTGTCAAATGGAAAAGAAAAACCGTTGTTTTTTGTTTTGTTTTGTTTTGTTTGTGTGTGTGTGTGTGTGTGTGTGTGTGTGTGTGTGTGTGTGTGTGTGTGTGTGTGTGTGTGTGTGTGTGTGTGTGTGTGTTTTTAAGAGTATGGGCTCGACACACCCACACAGTCATTACAACGGGTTTTTATTTCGGAACAAATCCTGACAATTCAATTAGCCGAGGCACGTTAACTCATTCCGCGAGACGTACCGCCTCCGGATACGCGGCTTATGCCGCGTATCCGTAGGCGGCACGTCTCGAATGAGTTAACGTTGTTATTGTGTTGTGGATGCTCACAAACCAAATAGATGAGGCTAGAACTGGCAGACCGTCTTGTTATTGATCTGTATAGTTTGTGTGGGCTGGCGAATGGGCGCCTGATAGGACGGGGCAGGGGGTCTAACCGTTTGCATGGCCAGCACTGAGTAGATCCCCTTGGTATGTGTACTGTTGTTGATGCTGCTGTTTTGTATAGTTGTTGCTTGTTGCTGTTGTTGAATAGTTGTTGTCGGTGCTTGTTGCTGTAGTTGTTTTTGGATTGTTGCTGTTAGGTGTCCTATTGTTTGTTATTGTTATTTTATTAGTGGTTTTGGTGTTTTCAATGCTGATATATAATTAATATCTATTGTTCTTACAAGTCAGCGGTGTCTACGCGCACGTGCTAGGAGTAAGTCTTTCTTTGTGCGTCTGACTATTCATTGTTGTCAGTCTCGGTAGCTCTAAATGACGCACAATCGGAACAGCGCCCATCTTGCTGTCTAGCCCCAAATTATTATCTTCCGTTCATGTTACTACGCACTCTCTGTTCGCTGCTCTGTGATTTTGGTGCTGACGGCCTCAGGCCGTCAGCACCAAAATCACAGAGCAGCAAACAATTGTCTTAACCCCTTCATAACCAGTGGACGCAGATTACATTTCTGAAAATCTATGTTAGTTCAACGCCAAAGGGATCCAGCCGTCCACGGCCACAACGTAGTGACAGCAAGAGGAATAGATTCTCAGTTATGAGCCCACGCAACTGCGGGGGCTCATGAGGATCAATGCCTGTTGCAGTTTGATTTGTTCACGTTTTCTCTCGGCAGTGAAGGGGTTAACTCATTTTTCGCCCACGAAACTGTTTGCTCTATACAACATTCGGTCGCCGAATCACTCTCTCCGTGGCAACACTTTTCGCCCACGTTGTGTTCGCCAATGTATATTCGCCCTAGATTGTCTCGCCCACGTTCTTATAAATTTTGAACCCAGACACTGAAAATCAACTTCTCCTGGCACCATCACTGAACTATCATGGCAGATTTATGCCTCATGAAGGATCATGTAGATTTTAGGGGTCATGTATTCAAGTTTGGGAAATTTGACCTCACAGCGGCTCTCACGCGGCGTCAACTTACAGTCAGTAGGCTCACTAACCGACCCATGGCCACCATTCCACCCCCACAACTGTGCCCCAAAGCCGTCACACACACACACACACACACACACACACACACACACACACACACACACACACACACACACACATACGCACACACAAACACACCACAACTGAACTACAGCCACCACCACCACCACCCAGCCCTGCCCCCTCCCCGCCTCCTCCCACTGTCCCCTTCCCCCCGCCTCCTCCCCCCCCCCCCACCCTCTGCATTATATTACTGCACCCATAGCCCGTATCAAATCTGTCACTGCAATGTGAAATCTGGAATATCCTGCCTGCTTGTTGGCCTGACAGACCTATTCCCCACTATGTGTTACTGTCAACAACTTGTCCATGACTGTTTCTCTTCCACCGCCATTTGCTTCAGATGGATCAACCATGATGTATCCAGGGCAGTGCTTTAATAGCTTTGCGTATGGGGCATTAACTCAAAGATAGTGTCTGATTAGCTTTTTCGCCAAGGCGCCAAGTTAATCGGGCACTATCTTTGAGCTATTATTATTCATTCGTTGTCTTAGACCTGTGCGTAAACGTCCAGAAGCCAAAAGAGAATACCCCCCCCCCCCCCACCCCAATATATCCAGTACAACCAGTACTTTTGAACAGTAATATCAGTGGATAGTGTCTGTCAACATTCTTTGGTTGTTTAGTACTAGCCCATTCAGTAATTCACTGCAACATTGCCGACAAGCACAGGGGGCATAAACCATAAGTGTTTCTGATGCCAAAAGTGTTACAAAGGTAACAGTTCATCTCTTTAACTAAGAGTTATAGGTTATTTAATTAATTGAATGAGTGAATGATGATGTCATGTGCTGTATGGGCAGACAGTGAATTTCCCCATGAGGGATTAATAAAGTATTATTGTATTGTATTGTACCGGATCCCATCAGGCTACACAATTAACAACAACAAAAACTGAAACTCCCCCCCCCCCCCCCGTAGCCTCCCCCATCTCACCCCTCCCCCCTACCCCGTTCCCTCTACTCCCCGGCCGCACCTGCTCCATCCCCTGCAAGGTTGAAGCACATTCCCTGTCTTTATGTCAAGTTATTTATTCATTCAAGTTGCCTAGAAGATTCGTAAGCCAGATGGTGGTGATCGCGAAAGGGGTTAGCTTGAGTGGCGTCTGCTGTATGTATGTATCTTGGGCGCGGAAAGCCATCCACCTGCAGTGTTCTGATCCTCGCAAGCCCTCAGATCCTGGATCAAAATCATCCGTTAACGACAGTGACTCGGACAGAAAACCATCGGGCTGAGTGGCGTTTGCTGCAAATTTCAACTAACCCCTTCCCCGCCGCAGACCAGAATTACTGAATGGCTCTGACACCAGCGCAGAGTTACTGCTGGTGAATAAACATTTCTGCATAAGGTGCACTGATGTTATTGGAGACCAACAAGAGGTATAGATTCTCATGAGCCCCCGCGAATGCGGGGGCTCATGAGAATCTATACCTCTTGTATTGCTGGAGTTTTTTTTTCATTCCTTCATTCTTGAATAAATTTTATTGGATTTCGCATGTCTTGCATACCAAAGGATTGCATTTAGTAATATCTTAAAGTTTGATCTCATTTATTGTGGCCCGGAAGTAAAGGGGTTGAATCAAAGCCGCCTGCTTGACAGATAGATATCTTCATATACACCTGCCCCTGCAGCTGGGTTCAGTATGAGATATCTGTACCGCCAAACAGTTGGATATAGAGATATATCATTGGTCGGACTATGGGCAGACTTTCGTGTACGCCAGACCCTAAGCGGCGGCTCATGAGGATCTCTGCCACTTTCTGTCCTTATTTACATTTGTATTGATTATGCATCCTCATACAGACAGACAGACAGACAATGCAGCCGGCACACAAACAGGACTCAGACAGACAGACAGATAAATCTCGATGGTGCCTGCGTGCAATCTCATAGCTAACAAATTAGTTGTTCCGGGAAACGAAAAAAAAAAAAAAAAACCAAAACAACAACAACAACAACAACAAAACAAACGTTTAAATGTTGGTCAGAATTTGTTTCCGAGGTTTTCTTGACAAGGTTGCTATGCGAACTTCCTCTTCAGCTGTAGGTTTAGAAAATACTCAAAGAAGACAATCGTACCGAAATACAATTTTGTGACAAAAATGTCAGTTACGAGGTTGTAACCCAGCTTAAGTTAGTGACCAGAAAGATGTTCGAAAAAAACACGCGAGGGTGCAGTTTACCGGCAATTCTCTTGCAAAGTGCAAAGTGAACTTACCTGTTACGACTTGTTCTGACGGCAACATGTAAAACTTGTAAACGAATTCTGGGCCCGCGAGACAAAGAACTCTCAAGACGTTTAAAAACAGGCGACAAAAGGGGTTATCACACTCAAATACAATTTTTTTTCTTTTCTTTAGTCCCTTCACTGTCAGTGAACGCGGATTTCACGTCTGAAACGACTGTACTCTGACTGACATTTGCTTGAAAAACACAGATGTTAATGTGACAAAAATAGACATAAAAAACAGGACTAACAAGAGACATAAATTCTCATGAGCCCCCGCGACTGGGGGGGGGGGGTCGCCCCCCCCCCCCCAGTCGCGGGGGCTCATGAGAGTTTAAGTCTCTAGCAGCTGGGTAGTGTTCGTCTTACCCCGGCAGTTAACGGGTTAAACTCTTTGATCGCTATTGACGATACAGTTCTGCGTGTAAATAAGCGTCTTTTCCGCCAAGCGGTACCGTCACTATCAGTCAAGGGGTTAACCTAATTTCCAAGACAGAATCCCCTCCTGAGGATTGACAAACTGGTCAGAAGGTTAACTTCATCACTCCCAGCAACACCTCGTAAAATTGTTTTGGACACATGTTATGACAGAGAACGATTGTGAAATTGTGTAGCCAAATTGGCCATGAAAGCAAACACTGAGCAGCTTGTCTGCGCGTTAAAATTGGACGATCGATCAAATGCACACACACTTCAAATCTGGTTTTTACAGACGGTGCAGAATGTCTCACACGAATGATATATCGTAGGGCGAAATATACAGGAGGGAGGGAGTGGAGAGAGAGAGAGAGAGAGAGAACAATGAACCTTTATTTTCCAACGGTAGAAGTTATTGGTAACAGGACCAGTTTTCAAACTTGCCGTTAAAGAGAGAGAGAGAGAGAGAGAGAGAGAGAGAGAGAGAGAGAGAGAGAGAGAGAGAGAGAGAGAGAGAGAGACAGACAGACAGACAGACAGACAGACAGACAGACAGACAGACAGACAGACAGACAGAGACGGACAGATAGAAAAACAGTGACACAGAGAGAGAAAGATCCAGAGAGAGACAGAGACACACACAGATAGATATCAATCCGTCCGCCCATCCATTCTACGGCTTGAGTTTACATTGTCCATTTTCGGAGGTTTGTCGTAATAACTCAATAGCCGATAGGTTACGAATACAGAATGTCACCTGCCGTACGGTTTTCGGCTTTAAAGTGCGCTGACCGAGTTTCCGAACAGATTATCGCCCCAATCTGCTGTGAAAATATGAACGGTTTTGTGAATGTAGTGTCCAAAACCTTCTGACCTAGATGCCATCGAAATTGGCTACACACATGAACGGCCAGGATCATAACACAGCGAGAAACCTGCCTAATTCACCGTGAAGCCTGGTCATAACAGTGACTTTAGAAATAACAGATTTCACAGTAACCGTCACGTGTGCCTTTCAATCCTGAAGTCAAGCGTTATCAAGTTTTAAACTTTAATTGATTCGCGGCCAGCCGCATCCGGATGCGCGGCTTATGCCGCTCATCCGGATGCGGCTGGCCGCGAATGAGTTAATGATATAGGCTCTAACATTTTAACACCGTGAAAAACACAGGAATTGTGTCTATTATAAAGGTTCAGGGGTAGTGCCTGATTAACATGGCGCCTGAAAACTTTGGGCTATAATAGCCCGTACGTCTCGCAAAGTTGGTGATACAAATGAAAGAGTTTCTGTGCGAATGTTACATCAGGTTGTCCACATAAACATTTTTTTTGCTGTCAAAATAAACGTTCTTTATCTTGTAATAAAACAGAAAAATATCAGTGGCAGACAGCTTTATCAGCTATTCTGACAATTGTGTGACAGGTTTATTACGATCGATGGATTATACAGAGAATATTTTCAGAGAATTAGTTCAGCATCATAAACGTATTCACATTTGGGCACACGGCCATTACAATTAAGATTGCGTAATTTTAGTTTCATTTACTACCTTGTCATGGTACATGAAAATTCTTTTAGTTTGGAACCCTATACTATTCGGGACTGTAATCCCAAGATATACCCACTGACTCGGGGAGTACACCACAAGTACACTTAATTCTATACAATTGAAATGCTTATATACTCACTCGCGGAGTACATAAAATTACACTTTTATTCCTATGAGATGCTAAGCATCTTATTTGAATAGAAGTTTACTTGTCCTTCACTCCCTGAGTGAATCTTACGAGTACACTCGCAAGAGCCACGATTTTAGAAATTTGTTAGGTGAACGTTGTGAAAATCAAGAACTTCATGTGATCCTCACTATCTTGTAGAACATAGAGACAGCGTACGTGAGTGGTGAATCATATGTGTAGTAAAACCAAAATTAAGAACTGTTTTGCAATATTAGAAGTTCGACTCCCAAAACTAGTACTCATTAGCTATTTAGTCGCTATCTTCAATGTAACGCAGTGGTTCTTTTTTTTTTTTTTTTGCAACAGTTTGGTGACAGCACCATGAAAGCTGCCTGCTTGGGGGGGGGGGGGGGGGGGGGGAACCGATTCTGAGATCAAGTGATTCCTCTCTTGTCTTTGTCTCGAGCAAAAGCTGTCCTTACATCCCGAAAGGATAAACACTCATGTGAAAAAACCAGCAAGAGGCATAGATCCTCCTAAGCCCCCGCAACTGCAGGGCTGATGAGGATCTATGCCTCATGCACACAAAATGACCGAGCTCTAGCTCTCTCACACGGTCAAAGTGGGCGCATTCAATGAAACGCGATTTGACGGCTAATGCGTCATATCCGTCATCGAAAATATCCACCGGATGATGGATGGTTCCCCTTGACTCCCATCAGGCCTAGGGTCACAGAAGCCATCTTGAGTCGTACTCATGCTGTCATCGTGGTGTTTAAAAAATGAGTGTGTTTGTGGTACAAGGAGGTGCAGTTTAACATCTGCAATACCACTGAAAAAATAAATGGAAAAAAAAAAGGAAACAAAAAAACAAAGCCCTTACGGCTCACGTGTATGACCGATCCACGCATGTGACAATAAGTAAAGGGATGGCTTCTGCACCAACAAAATGCATGTTTTCTAAACATTTAATCAGTTTTCACACATCTGTGAAACCCCTGTGACCATTGACCTTTGCGATGAGTCGACTAAATTAGTATACATAGGAAAGTCTTAATATCATCAGCTACCTTTGTGCCAAATTTGATTGAAAAGTTTGCAAAAATGTTGATAATAACTACAATTCTATCAAACATTGACATTTTATACACATTTGCCGGCCTCTTGTGACCCATGACCTTTTTCAATGGGTCATCCAAATTAGAATGCATAAATAGGTCTTACCATCAGGTACCTCTGTACCAAGTTTGGGTTTGAAGTTGTGAATAGTATTTGAGAAAATACATCTTTGTCAAAATATGGCTATTTTGGACCTATTTCCTGAGTTGTTGTGACCCTTAACCTTCCCGAGGGATCATCCAAATTAGTATGCATAGATAGGTCTTACCATCAGGTATCCCTGTAGCAAGTTTGGGTTTGAAGTTGTGAATAGTATTTGAGAAAAAATTAAATTATGTCAAAATATAGTTATTTTTCATATATTTCCTGATCTCCTGTGAAATTGACCTTTGTGAGAGGTCACTCAAATTGGTATGTTTAGAAAGGTCTTGCCACGAAGTATCCTTGGGCCAAGTTTGAAGACTGTAGCTTGAATAGTCTCCGAGAAAATGAGCACGTGAGCCAAAAACCTGGGATTGTCAGAGTCTGCTTTTTTTTTTTTTTTTTTAAATACAGCTCGCACGCTTTTCCCGACCGCAAATTACAAGGCTGCTTGATTGTCTCAATTTACGGTTGATGATAATGGTTGTGCGTTCTCCACCGCACTCTTAACAGTTTCCCTGCAATGCCAAATAACGAGCAGCTACTAAGGCGGGGTACAGTAAGTGCGCCCAAATGCGGCACAACACCACTTCGAAGAGCAAAGAAAATGTCGATTCTGAGGTTAAAAGAATTAAAAAAATTCTTTATATTAAATTCAATTGTGCTGAAAATTCCGATACGCAAAACTAATGACTGGTGCTCAGTTAGACTGATAAAGTGCGAGAAAAAACTGTGCTATGTTTAAGGCTGTTCTATTGTCTGTATTATTGTTACCAATGACAGATTGCAAGAGTCCATGTCAAATTAAAAAAAAAATTAAAATCAATAAAATTCATTTATCTCGATCGCCATGATGTGTCCATTTCTTTCACCAACAATATCAAGCTAACTCTGTGAAATAAGAATGTCAGTCTGGGATGGTTTCAAAAACAGAAATCATGGCCACCGACAGGAAAAATGTTAACCCCACCCAGTACACATGCCAGAGTCTATCACGAATAACCCTTTCGCCGCTAGACCATCCTGCTGAAATCATTAAAAGACAGATCCCCATGGGTCCCCGAAACCGCGGGGACTCAGAGGATCTGTCTCTTGCTGACGTCATTCATCTAGAGATTATAAAGATGTACATCGTGGCCACTGGCCGTGGAGGTGGGGTGGGGGGTGGGGTGGGCTGGGGGGTTAACCCAGCCCATTACTCATAACAGAGTCCACCATGAATAAAGCATAAGGGTGGCAGGTGAACGAACGGGTTATCATTTATTACGTGCCCCTGCGGACGGGTCAAAAGCTTTGAAATGGGTTATGTAAGACGATAATCCCCACTTGACGGGACAAGTTGCGGCCCTTTATCGATCCTATCATTTGTTCACGTCACCTTTTATTGCGCGGATAAATCGCTCTTTCGTGTATGCTACGGCGAAAATATTAACCCCTCACTGTCGAGAAAAGTGAGTCACACCCGAATGTAAAAGGCATAGAACCTCATGAGCCCCCGCAGTTGCGGGGGCTCATGAGGTTCTATGCATTTTGTTGGTCATATATTTATCTGTGTTTCTTGGGTGTGTGGTGTTATTTGGCAATGATTTGACATGATTTAATTAACAGGCGCAATTATTTTATCGTTTGCAAGAAAGGATTGATTGATTGTACATTGCTTTACGTCCCGACAGCAACAGGGCTTTTTCAGGACGTGCCTGCCTGCTTGTGAAAAAAAAAAAAAAAAGAATATTGAATGTATGTCGCCAGCAGGTCCAATACGTTAAATAAACCTACTCCATGGGGCCTAAATAAAGCTAAGACCATTTAGCAACACACATCCAATATCAAGAGCTACAGGCAGTGCAGACAGTTGGGAGAGTTTTAAAAAGACAAATACAGGGGAATGAACCAAGGGTAGACAGAAACACATGCCCCAGAATAGAGGAAAAAACCCACCCTGTGGGGCTGACCAGGGTGACACTGGGAACTAAAAAGTAGTTAACCCCACCCAAGTCCCCCAGGGCAGACCCGGGTGAGGGTTTGCAAGAAAGGAGCCAAATCTCGTTTTGTTCATGTAGCACCAAATGCATATTTCATGAGTTTGTAAACGTTACAGCTAGATGGTAAGTGAAGCACATTTTGCGCATATTTGTGCCTATTTTAAGACAAGATGACACGGCACGACACACAAACAAGACACACCACGACAAGACAAGAAAAGACAAGAAAAGACATGACATGACACGACGAGACACATCACGACAAGAAAAGACAAAACACGTCAAGACAACACGACACGACATGATAAGACAAAACAAGACAAGACAAGAAAAGACACGACATGACTACACGACAAGACACATCAAGACAAGAAAAGACACGACACGACTCGACATGTCAAGACAACACAAGGCAAGATAACTAAAGCTGCGGAAAATTGAGATGGGGTTACACTAAATGTCCGCTTTGAATTTTATAAAAAGTTAAAGTAATGAAAAAACAATCTGCAGTTACTTTAACTCCTTACGCCCTGAGGACAAGATTATCCAAATTTTTGCAGATATCCTCTGAGATATATCACTGTTCTGGAGACAGATCGACCATGATATTTAAAGGATACAGGCGCCAAGCTATTCTGACACCAACCTTAAAAATACATGGTCGATCCATATCCTGTCGTAGTCTTTCAGGGCTTAATGGGTTAATATCCTACCGATCCTGTTGTTATCAAGGGAACAGAAGTTGAGCGTGTAGAGTCCTACAAGTATTTAGGTGTTCTTTTTCACAACGCCCTTAACTGGAAACAAAACAAAACACAGATGTTATTGTGAAAAAAGCGCATACCCCGTCTTTACTGTTTGAGAAAGTTCAGATCATTTAATGTCAGCACTCAGCTTTCACATATGTTTTACTGCACCAGTATTGTTAGCGTTCTAACTTTTGGACTGACGTAGAAATTTATGTAAAAGAGATCAAGATCGTCTTAACAAAGTAATCAGGAAAGCGGGCGGGGTGATTGGTAGAGCACAAGATTCTTTGGACACACTGTACATCAGACGGATTACGAACAAACTGGCTGACATTCTTGATGACAAAACACATCCACTTAGATATGAATTTGACAGCAGACGTATCGAACGAAGTGGCAGACTTCAAGTACTGAAAAGTAATACATGACGTTATGCCAATTCTTTTGTCCCTCAGGCTGTTACCCTTTTCAACAGTAATATCAGTAGATAGTGTCTGTCAACATTCTTTAGTTCTCTAGTACTAGCCCTTTCAGTAGTTCACTCCAACATTGCTGACACCAGAAGCACAGGGGGAATACACCATAAGTGTTTCTGATGCCAAGAGTGTTACAAAAGTAACAATACGTCTGTTACAGTTCATCTCTTTAAATGAGATTTATGGGTTATTTCATTATTTCAATGAGTGAATGCTGATGCCCTGTGTTGTATGGACAGACAGTGAATTTCCCCATGAGGGATTAATAATGTATTATTGTATTGTATTGTAATAGATAAATCGTCTATGTCACACTGACCCCAAAATAGAACACCTACTACATTTCATAGACAAACTGCCCCCTCTGCGACAGGCACTGATGCTCATGTGCCTGTGCGACTGCAGTCGCATGGGCATATTAGCATCTGTGCCTCTCGCTGACCGATTGAGATTGGTGCCTGCTGTGCATGAAATGAAGGTGTTTTTGGTCTTACGCATCTGAAGCTAATAATGGTAATAAACTGTCTGCCCTGTTTTCAGATGAATACGTTTGATTTATAATACATTGTAGGGAAAAAAAGAAAAACAACATCAAATAGGACATTTCCACTTCAATAGCTGTATTAAAAGGCACAAAACATCTTTGGACTTTTTCTTTTTCACATTCAGTTTCCTGTTTGTCACATTTTGAAAAGAGTTTTTCTTTTTTTTATCTCATTTGCAGTAAAACGCTGTTTTGCGTTCTCAAGCCAACCAATCAAAACTTAGGAATATGTGAGCAGTATAAGTTGTTGCTTGACGTTTTATTTATTTAAAAAAAATACATCACAAACAACAGCTGAGTGAGTGAGTGAGTGAGTGAGTGAGTGAGTGAGTGAGTGAGTGAGTGAGTGAGTGAGTGAGTGAGTGACAGAGACGTAGAGGGCGGGCGGGAGGATGGAAGGATGGGTGGGTGGGTGGGGGATGAATGGATGGATGGATGGATGGATGGATGGATGGATGGATGGAACGAACAGCTGCATGGACGAATGGATTGATAGATAGATGGATGGATGATTGGACGGATGGATGGATAGATGGATAGATGGATGGATGGAACATATGAATGGATTGATGGATGAACTGCCTGGACCACAAATGTGAAAATAGTAGATTGTTCTTACATCTAATAACACCAACGACAGGTGCGTTTACAAAATAGAAGCTGAATGCGTCATGTCTTTAAAAAAATGATACTGATTTACATATACACTATGTTGAGCTTTATGTTTAAAGAGAGACAAAGACGTAGGCACACGTTTGTCCTTGAGGACGAAGTGAAACAGCTTTGAAACTGTCAGCGCCGGAGAGAGAGAGAGAGAGAGATGATGATGATGATGAATCCTTTTTTATTCAGGATAAAGCCATTAGGCAACTCAATGCCTGTCTTACAAGCTGTCCTGTAAACAAAAGAGAACACAACAGGAAAAGAAACATAGCATGCAAATAATAATAATAATAATAATAATAATAATAATAATAATAATAATAATAATAATAATAATAATAATAATAATAATAATAATAAGATGAGGAAGCAAAACTAGGGGGGGGGGGGGGGGAAACACAATAGGGGAATCATCGAAAGGAGGAAAAAAAATGACAATGGAGAATTTGTAACTGCCTCCGATGCAAAAAGCAAGAGAACGAAAC
>BTPG01000005.1:29240227-29277727 GCA_036245525.1 Semisulcospira habei
ATGGCTACAAATTAGTTTCAGCAAGAGGCATAGATCCTCATGAGCCCCCGCAACTGCGGGGGCTCATGAGGGTCTATGCCTCTTGCAGTTCGGCGGCGTTCACTTGTTCTCGTCAGTGAAGAGGTTAAATATTATAAGACATATACAGCGTATTAGTATTAAGTAATGCGGGATTCTACCTTAGTGGCAGTAATTAAAGTAAGTGCGCATGGAAAAGAAATGACTTTATTGATTAGAATTGAAAACGGGGATTATGTCTGCTTGAGCAAATTCAGGGTATCGAGAGCGTATGCTGATTTTTCAGGTGTATGTATATAATTATTAGGAATTAAAAAATTATATTTTTAACCATTAAAGCATTAAATGTATTAGCGCAATAAGGCGATTTTATTTCCTGCACATTTAATGACTTTTCTAAGCAAGACATTTGAAGACTTTCTGAACTTTGCTTGCAATATAAAAAGACTACCTAGGCCTCACAGCAGTCGATAATGGATCGGCCATGATAGTTCAAGGGTAGTGCCAGATTGGCTTGGCGCCTGGAAGGCGCCAAGCCAATCTGGCACTACCCTTGAACTATCATGATCGATCCATCAGTCCCGCTGTGGCGTTTTAATGGTGAAAAGAGTGTTAGGGTCTCATACAGGCATTAGGACTGGACGAATTTTCATTTTAGCCGCAAACATGTTGAGATGAACAAATGGTGGGGTATTACGCCCATTTCGTGTAAGCTTATTAGACGTGTAAAATGCTCCCAAACCCACGCAAAGTATAGGGTGTGAGATCGCTGTCTTGGATCAGAACGAGATAAGTACGGTTATCTGGGGATCAAACTGACTACACCGTCAAGTGTTTCCATCTGCATATACATGAACGTTTTTTTCCACTCCTAGCACCTCTGAAGGGGTCAACTTCGCTATAAGGAGGCGTAAATGTACACATGCGTGATTCTGCCCAGCGTGCTTCAACTCATGTGTAAATCCACACAGAGTAGATTTTCGCCACCGCGATTTCACTCAGGGTCTCATTCTCGCGATGATCGACACATGACATCGGCTTGCGGCAGCAGCATGAAATCGCCTCAGCCAACGAGACTTTGAAACCTGGGTAGATACGCATCTGCGAGAATTTACTCTGGGTGGATTCGCATCTGGGTGGATTCGCGCTGGGTAGATTTTCATCTGGTAGATGTTCGCCTCAATCTAGAGAAGTTGACCCCTTCAGCCCGAGCGTCAATTGAAGGAGAACGCCACACAAAAAGCGATGCTGGGTGAAGCCAAATCAGACATTCACCTTTCTGCTGTCATGAATATGCGCCGGAACACTGCCCGGCTGCAAAGCGGCAAAGAACCTCATGTACCAGCAGATGCAGAGGCTAATGATTTGCTTTGCCTCCTGCGGGTCTCACTTACATTCGTGATCCTTAGACGTCAGGGCGCTGAAGAGCGATGACTTCTTAGACAAGATTCATGCTCACTGGTACTGGCAGTGGAGGGGTTAACCATGGTCTATGGAGGGCGACCCATTTCCGCTCCGATTATTGACGTAGCGCAGGCATGGCGAGTTTAACCCCCTAACTGCTACTGGCGATATCGCTCGACGGGAAAGACGTGTTACTACGCGGCTCTTTGGCCGAACGGTACCGCGAGTAGCAGCCAATGAGTTAGTACCAGCTGGAGCGGACTGGTTCAGCAAGAGGCACAGAGTCTAATGAGCGCCTGCAACTTCAGCTGCAGGGGCTCACCAGAATCTTTGCCTCTTGCAATAGGGTCGTAGGTGCTGGATTAGTGACTTGTAGGAAAAGATTTTTAAAATCTGAGCCATTTGACGCTGAAAGAACCAGTTCCATGAATTTTTTTTTTATAAGAGTTGGGTGAATGGCATAAAAAATCGGCACTGAAGGATCTTGGTGGCAAAGGAATGGAAATGGAAGCGCGTGTTGGTCTGTGATTTGGGACTTTACGGTTCTTAGCCGTAAAGTCCAAACTCACAGACCAACACGCAGATGGGGGGAAATTAGAGAATGGTGGACACGGCCATGGGTTTAGCAACTTTTCATTACTGGCAGCTTTCAAAGTCAGAGCAAAACAAGGAAAAAGCGATTCTGTTCTGTTTATTCCCTTCAAGAGGGTCTCTGCGCTTGGAAAGCTCATACGCGCTCCACCCTGCCCTTCAGAAATCTCCCCACAGTTCCTTTCAATATCAATATTGTAGGAATATATCGCGCGGCTGACTAGCTTGACTTATAACTGTGGATTTTACACATTGAAACTTCAAGGGAATAGCACTTTAAAAAGCGCGAGAGAAAAAAAATTGAGCAGCAGTTGCTTCTCTAAAGAGCTGCTTGAGTTTTTCCACCTGTATGGGGCAGGTGAGATGAGTGTTTACCGAAGGCGCAGAGTTTAGTTATTCCTTACCTGTCGCACCTCGCATTAGGGTTAAGTCAATAGTCAGTACGCCGGCGGTGCACCTTGTTGTTTACGTCACTAACCCTGTTGTTAACGTCACAGCCATTTGGGTACGAGTGCCAGCCATGTGCCAATACTCAACTCGTGCCCTGTGCGAGACATTATACCTAGTTCTACTTACTCTTACTCTTTGACTTTCACTTTCAGTCTTCGCCGGCCTGCACTTTACAAATCTGGGTCACGCCGCGGTTCTCATGCGAGTACGGACAGTCAGTTATTGCGGCTTTAAAGATGATAGTGCATGATTAACACATTCGACGGAGACGTGCTGCATCCGGATATGTCCATGTTGATCAATCCAAAGTTCCACTGCGAGATAGTATACTTAGTCGCAGTTACGCTTTCAATTGTGAGACCGACTTTCCTAATATTATGGGTGACTTTCTCTAAGTTAGCGGGACTACTGAGCACTAGTTGCAGGGCGGTGGTCAGCTATGACAGTGTAAGGATGGTGTGACTAGCTTAGCGACTCTAGTTATCAGGCATCACAAACTACAGTCAACGTCAAATATAACAAATCGCCAGGGAACCCAATGCTTCATGTTGTTATGATTATATACAAGAAATCTGTTATATTATATGAATTAATTAAAGGCCCACTGTTCAAAGAAACACTTGTGTAACAGATGGTTACGATATGTTACACATAGGTCTAGTTATGGTTCATTTAGACACATGAGAATTAAGTTCAGCACACGCCGTCTTTATATCAAGTAACATGACAATGATCCACTACGTTCTAGAAATACTATCAGTGCGAGAAACAACTAAAAATAGATTAACACGCTAACGGCAGCGCATAATAAATAAGTGCGATTACGCGTGTTCTTTTGCTGCGTGTCCAAACTGCTGTTAAAGTTCACTGAGGTGTGTCGACGAGTCATAACAAACACAGATAGTGCTGAAATGTGTCTTCAGGTCAGTGTAAGCGTACTGGTACTTTAACGTGGAAAGTGCTCTGTCGGGACCTCTGAAAAAGAGTTGTGAGACCCGACTTTTATAATATCCCATCGTTATAAGCAAAAGAGACTGTAGTGTACATAGTCGCACTTACCTTGCTTTCAGTCATGAGACCGACTTTCCTAAAATTGAGCGGCATACTCTAACAGATGCTTACTAGTGGCGAGGGGTGGATCAGCTATGATAGTTTACGGGCAGTGACTAGCTTAGCGCCTCAGTCTAGTTATCAGGCACCAAACTAATTAGACTAAGTCCATAACTCATTCGAGACGTGCCGACTCCGGGTACGCGGCTTACGCCGCGTATCCGGAGGCGCCACGTCTCGAATGAGTTAAAGTATACTGGTCGATTCATCGAGAAACCACCCATTAAATATCGTGCAGTACTAGTCATGAATATGTAATGCGCTTAGGATGCCGCATTTAACTAGCGCGAATTTCTACTGACTGGAATCAAATCGGATTAATCAGACCCATTAAGAATATGAGTTTGTGTTTGCTTAACGTTTGCAAAAACTTAATGAAGAGTAACTCTCAAACCGTTGGCTCTGAAACAGTCCATTTTGCAAAATAACGTACTTTCGAAATTAAAATTAATATACTTAAGCACTGGGCAACTATGATGGATATTTAAAAACTGGTTACGTTCACATACAAACATCATACTTCCCAGCAATAAATACACCATGTGAAGGATTTATGCTGAAATCCCAACTTTGTCAAAACAAGAACATAAAATAATACGAGGATTTAAAGGCTACAGTCGTGAAGGCCAAAGGTCTATGACCGTCAACTGTTCATTGCCGAGACTTTAACAGCACCCAACTGCAAGAGGTATAGATCCTCATGAGCCCCTGCAGTTGCGGGGGCTCATGAGGATCTATGCCTCTTGCTGAAACCACGTTGTATCCATGTTCCTTTGACGGCCGCAGGGAATCTTTGACGTTGAATTGACAATGGTTTCAAAACTGAACAGTCTGCGGTCAATGGCAGAGAACTGGGGCTGATGTCTTTGCTATACGTCTGCCGTTAACTTCTTGACTGCTGCTGGCGTGCCCGTAACTACGCGTCTTTTCCGCTAAACGGTATCGTCAGTAGCTGTCAAGGGGTTAATATTAATCTTCATCCCCTTAGCTTTCAAAGCCACAGTTTCGCACATTTTCGAGATCATGACGTAACATGTCCGTGTGCATGTAAGTCTACAACGTTAAAGTTGCGAGGCACGGAGAGATCATGACAGTTGTAGGGTATTGCCTGATTATTTTGGCGCCGCGAAAGGTACTGCCCTTCAGCTATTACGGTCCATCCATCTTCACCAGCGGATCGCTGGAAGTACCAGCAAAAGACTCTGTGAGCAGGCTGTATATGAGCAGCCATGAAAATAATTCATTAGGCTTCTTGCAGATGGAGCACACCTGTATGGTTTGAATGCGCGCATATTCTGACTTGCTTCTGACTACATCACAACCCGCCCGAAGATTGATAAATGCGCAGATTGAAATATAGCGCCCGCACGCACACAATGCTGACGACATGCTAGTTGCAAGCATTGTACTGCGGTAACTATACTCTTAACTTCAGCTACCAAAGACTCCATGCATCTATCTTTGTGCTAAATTGATTGCTTCCCCTGCAAGTAATGCCTCGATTACTTTACGGGACATATATAACATTAACCCCATCACTGCCGACAAACAGCGAACACCAACTGAGTGCAAGAGGCATAGATCCTCATGTGCCCCCGCAGTTCCGGGGGCTCATGAGGATCTATGCCTCTTGCTGACACAGCTTTGCATCCATGTTGTTTAGCGCTATCGTGTTAAATTAACAAGATTGTTTGGCTTTGAATTAACTCATTCAACCCTGACGCGCTACAGCAGGATAATTCAAGGGTAGTGCCAGATTAGCTTGGCGCCTGTTGGCGCCAAGCTAATCTGGCACTGCCCTTGAATTATCATGGTCGATACATCTCAGTCCTGCAACTGGTGCATAGTCATTAGATGACGCCTCCCAAATTTGGGAAATACGGCCGTCGGGCTGAATGAGTTAACAAAGATTTCAGGAACACACTCTGCGTCCACTGACAGCGAAAGGGTCAATAGAGAATACTTTTTTTTTCGTGTAACGCATTACTCTTACATACTGTGACCGAATAAGACATACTCGTATCATAGTTGCAACGCGTGCCTCTGACGTAAGACGTATCCTGTTAGGCGTATTAAGTCATACGCCTTAAGTCTTACGTCAGAGACAGGCGATGAAGTATCTAGTCAGGTTATGCCTTACGCCAGAGCCACGTGATGAAAGTAGCGACCAATGGCCGTGAGGTAATCAGGACGGCGGCCACTACGGGATGTGATCCATGGCGAAATGTCGAACGTTACTGCCAGGGGCGGTAATCGGACAGAAGGTTCAGCGCCGAAGCGTGCGCCCTATCATAAAAAGCGTCCGTCTTCACGCGATCTATTAGTTATCTGGCACTACTTACTTACTTACTTACTTACGCCTGTCACCCCTACCCGGGTATAGGCCGTCGACGAGAGACCTCCAGCAACTCCTGTCCTGTGCTTCTCCTTCGATTCTACTCCAGGTGGTTCCCAGTCTCTTGACGTCTGCTTGGAGGTCTCGACGCCAGGAGTTTCTCGGCCTACCTCTTTTCCTCTTTCCCTGGGGGTTCCATGACAATGCCTGCCTAGTGATACTGGAAGCTGGCTTTCTCAGACTGTGACCGATCCATCCCCATCTTCTTCGCCCAATTTCATTCTCTGCTGTTATCTGCTCTGTTCTCTCCCAGAGTCTGACGTTGCTGATCTTCTCTGGCCAGTGGATTTTCAAAATTCTTCTAAGGCAACTGTTCATGAAGGTCTGTACTCTGTTGACTGTGGTTTTTGTCAATCTCCATGTCTCTGCTCCATATAGGAGAACTGCTTTTACATTGGAGTTGAAAATCCGGACTTTGGTGTGTTGTGACAGCTCTCTGGAACTCCATACTTTTTTCAACTGGAGAAAGGCTGCTCTGGCTTTACCGATTCGTGCTCTGACATCTGCATCAGTGCCGCCTTTTTTGTCTATGATGCTCCCGAGATAGGTGAAGGACTCCACCTCCTCCAACGGGGTGCCAGCAAGCAAGACTGGTTCTTCCCTGGTTGCGTTCAGCCTCATTGTCTTTGTTTTCTGTTTGTGAATGGTGAGGCCCACTTGGGACGAGATGTCAGCAAGCCTCGTGGTCTTGTCCTGCATTTGTTGATGAGTGTGGGACAGTAATGCCAAGTCGTCTGCAAAATCGAGGTCGTCAAGCTGTGTCCACAGTGTCCACTGTATTCCACTTCGTCTGTGCTCTGTGGTCATCTTCATGACCCAGTCTATGGCCAGTAGGAAGAGGAACGGAGACAGCAGACACCCCTGCCTGACACCAGTTCTGACCTGGAGCTCTCTGGTGAACTGCCCTTCGTGGATCACGCGACATGTCATGCCATCATAGCTGCTCTTGATCAGGCGGACGAGCTTTGTGGGTACACCGTAGTGTCGTAGGAGTTTCCACAGAGTCTCTCGGTCCACGCTGTCAAATGCTTTCTCATAATCCACAAAGTTGACGTACAGCGGGGAGCTCCACTCCAGAGACTGTTCCACGATGATGCGGAGAGTGGCGATCTGGTCTGTACATGATCGGTTCTTCCTGAATCCTGCTTGCTGGTCTCTCAGCTGGGGGTCAACGGAGCTCTTCATTCTTTCTAGGATGATCCTGTTGAAGACCTTTCCTGGTACTGACAGCAAGGTGATTCCTCTGTAGTTGGAACACTTGCTGAGGTCGCCTTTCTTGGGAAGCTTGATTAGGTACCCCTCCTTCCAGTCAGCCGGCATCACCTCCTCATCCCAGATCTTTTCAAACAGTGGGTACAGCATCTCAACTGTTGTATCTGGCACTAAGGGGAACTGAACTCTTTCACTTCCGGTGTCAGTTGGAGAGATGGAACGACTATGACGGCTAGCTTTGGCCGGTTGAGAATCCTGAACCACTTCACTTTTTCAGTTCTGATACCCGTTGCGAGAGATTGAACGGCCACGCGGCCTGGACCGCTGTGGGTAAAATATTGTACAACAGGAGACAAAAACTGAACTGAATTGAAACATTAGTTTAAGGATCAAGACGTTAAGTACACTGCATAGTTAGTTATTTAGGTTTAACGCAGAGCAGGCGACTAAGGCCATCTCACGGCGGGTGGATAGGCATGGGAGATCGAATAATGCACAAGCCTGCCTTAGTGTTGATGGGGAGCCGCAAAAACCGCCACACGAGTACCTCAGCCTCTATCGTTTTTACTTTAAAATGGCGCAAGCCAATTGCAAGAGACATATATTTTCTTGATGATGCACGCCTGTCGCCGACACCTGAAAGGCGTCTGGCACAACCCTTGCGACTTAGAATAATTGTCTGTTTCCAGACCTATCTGTCTCCAGGTTTCTATGGTAATCAAATCCATTCCCATTATGGCTGGGTGCCTTAGAATAGGATGGTGGAATTCAGCACACTGTATTTCGTGCATGGCCTTTGCGCGCACTATTCATGCGCCATGATTAATTTGGCTCTGAGAGTGAAAGGCACTGGAGGAACATGTTGTGTGATCTACGCATGCGGCTGCAAGTAATTTTCCACCGAGGAACACGAATGAGCACGCGGCTTCGAATTCAGTATGTGCAACGCAAAAGACGTAGCGCTTATAACCGGCTGTGCATTCAATCCCAGCAACTGCGGGTGGACGCAGATTGCGTTCCCTTTGGCGCTAATTGAAATCTTTCAATTCAATGCCGAAGAGCCCATCCGTCCAAGAAACATGATGAAAATTGGTGTCAGCAAGAGGCAAAAATCATGAGCCCCAGCAACTGCGGGGCTCATGAGGATCTATGCCTCTGGCCATTGGATCTTAATTGCTTTTTTTAGCCGAGAAGGGGTTAACTTATTTAGTCCCGACACACCACAACAAGATATGGCTCGACCATGATAGTTCAAGGGTGGTAACAGAATAGCTTGGCGCCTACAGGCGTCAAGCTTTTCTGGCATCACCCTTGAACTATAATGGTCGATCTGTCTCCTAAAATGAGTGCAATGCAGTCCTCAGAAGACAACTCCAAAATGTGGGTATTTTGTACCTGGGACACAATCTGCCGTATAATTTTCACAGTATCTTACGTTCGTCCTTTAAAATCATTCGGGCTGCCTCTTTTGCGGGGGGGGGGGGGGGGGGGGGGGGGGATTGTTACCAGGCTTATACATCTCATGAAAGAAAAACAAGGTGGGATGAACCATATATTATAGCTGTCTTCGCTGTCAAGGGTATAAACCTTTTGTCTTTGATTTGATTCTGATGTTGAAATATCTAATTCAGAAAAAGTCTCGCAGATGTGCCAATGTCTGATAGTAAACTCTAGAAGGGGCGCGCGAAGCGCACAGGCGTCATTGGTTTGTCAAACGTCATTTGTCATGACGTATTTTTTGTTTTTACGTAATTTTATAATTAACATGATATGAGATTCGTTTTCGCTTCAAGACTTGGGAAAATGGTGACAAAACTAGAATTTCACGGTACAATTTCAGTCTTGCTATAATTTGTGTGAAATCAGGTTGACTTTACCTAGCTACATGCTATACTAAGTACACCTGCATGCTCTTCTGAAAGCGCGTCGATGTGTGTGTTTGCGTGTGCGTGTGCATGTGCGTGAGTGCATGCGCTCGCTCCAAACATCCTCAAGAGGCATACTGTTCATGCGCATTCCGGGCACATGAGGATCTATGCCTCTTGGAGATGCGTGCATATGTGTCAGAGAGAGAGAGAGAGAGAGAGAGAGAGAGAGAGAGAGAGAGAGAGAGAGAGAGAGAGAGAGAGAGAGAGAGAGAGAGAGAGAGAATTACGTCATATTTAAAGTATCAGTGTCTGCGTGGTGACGGAATTGATTCTTTTACGTCACCGGGACTGTCTGACTTTCTCTAGAAGTCAAGTTTTTTTTTACTGTTTTAATTATTTTCTGAAAAGAATTAATTTTTACTAAAGAAGTTGAAAGGATACAAAAGCTGGCTAACGAACTCATCCAATGTCTTTCAAAAGTTCAAGTAAATATGACAAAAATTACGGACTCTAATCTAGGTCAATGTCTTGTTAATGTCTTCAATGTGGAATGCTCTGAGGTTCTCTTAGCCACCCGCTTAAGAAAGTATTTCGCCAAGTTTCAAGCTTGTATGTACAGAAATATCGGAGATTCTCTTGTTTACATACATACACACACACATACATACATATATACGCACATACATACGCACATACGGCGCTTCGCGCCAAATGTACGTTCATCAGCGACGTTAGCGTAACTAGACATGACGTAAGTTTTATCTTGTAACTTCAATTGCTAGAGGTTTAGCCTGCCCGCCTTTGACATCATGGACATGCTATTAAATTCGCCCCACCGCGACCCGTCGTAAAAAGTCCCTTCTATAAATATAATGGATTTAAAAACCCGAACATTTAATAAAATGTGTTTTAATTGTTCTTTCTAAGCGCGTTTCTTTCTCTGTTGAGATTTTCCAAGCGCATACAGACGTACATGCATAGAGTGGCACATACACACAGCCTCCCACCCCCAAACCCCAATCCCCCCCCCCCCCCCCTTGTGAGTGATTGATGATCTAAGGGCAGCTAAATGTCCTCTACTCATCAGACACAAGGCTTACAACTCTCGCCTGTCACAACAGTAGACTGTCCCAGACAGAGGCCCCTCCCATTCGCTAGAGGCACAGAATATAATGAGCCGCTTCAGCCACTAAACTCTCATGTTACAAAGGTACGAGAGCACCCACAGTACACCCCCCTGGGTACGAGTGCACTAGTACAGTGCACCGACAATTACATTCTGTATGGTGTCTTCCACGCGACCTGCAAGCCTTTTCAATGATAAATAGCGAAAAATATACGACTGGCAAGAGACATAGGGCCACATGAGCCCTTGCACTTGCAGAGTCTCGTGTGACCCTATGTCTCTTGCCTATTTTAAAATCTCAATCAAAAGTCTTGCAACGTCAGGTTGAGCCACTGATCTGGAAGATCCAGAGGCTAAGAGGGCGAAGTTCCGACCAACAAGTTGTAAACAACACAACTGGCACTGCAGATTCATAGAGTATCGACCCAAAAATAATCACGACAGCACGGGTATTGGTCCTGTTCTATGTAGAATACAGTTTTGACTTCAAACGGTTGAACTGTTACGTATAATAATAATAATAATAATAATAATAATAATAATAATAATAATAATAATAATAATAATAATAATAATAATAATAATAGAAGTACTACTACTAATTATGATAACAATAACTGTCAATAAAGCCTACTCGTCCTACACGCGAAAGTGATCTGACTTAGCAATGTGACTGCAAAGGGAAATAATTAACCCCTTGATTGTTGAGAAACAGTTAACACCAGCCAAATGTAAGAGACATAGATCCTCATGAGATCCAGCAGGTGCGGGGGCTTAAGAGGATGCATGCCTCTCGCTGACACCAAGTTGTATCTATGTTCCTTGGATGGCTCTTAAATAGCGTTGAATAACGGAGATTGCAGAAACACAATCTGCGTCCACTGGCAATGAAGCACTTAACCCTTTAGCTTTCGGTGGAGACATTTCTTTTAAAGACTCGTGCGACATTTTAGCCTGACATATTTTTAAGATATATTTACATGTTGTCTTAAGACCTTGCTTTTAGTCTGGCTGACCAGCTTTTTACCCATCCCGCCGTGAGATGGCCTTAGTCGCCTGCTCGGCGTTAAACCCCAATAACCAATAACTAAGCTTTCGGTGGCGGTTTTTGTCGCGATGATTCCTGCAGGAATCATCGCGACAAAAACCGCTACCGACAGCTAAAGGGTTAACTACTCAGTCTAGGAGCGTGTCGGTAATCTCACACCGCTCTTCGGTCGTCTAGGGAGATGACCTCTGGCGACTGTGAGCCCGACTGAATCGACGCTATGGGAACCCTGTGCCCCCTCGACGACAAATCATCCAAATCTGCCGGAGGTTCCTGGCCTCCCTGTCATATCTCCATACGCAGAGACAAGTCCAAAACCCATTTAGCCCGCCCAGTGCAGATGCAGGAACGGCTTGTGTGGAACATCGTACTGTCGTCTTCGACTATATAATCCAATATCTTTGCCTTTGACAAATAAAGATTCATTGATTCGTTGATTATTTGATTCTCTCTTTGTCTGTCGGTCTGTCTGTCTGTCCGGCTGTCTTTGTCTGTCTCTGTCTGCCTGTGTCTGTCTGTCTTTGTCTGTCTGTCTGTTTGTCTTTCTGTCTGCCTACATGTCTCTCTGACTTTTTTCAGTTCATTTCTTCATGTTTAGATTTATTGTGTTTCTCTTTCTCTTTGCTATTAATGTTCATTATGTAACAATACAGTTTGTAAGAAAGGCGTTTTGCCTAAAACTTTATCTTGTAAATAAAACGTGTCATCATCATCATCTGACTACCTGTCTGGTTGTCAGTCAGCCAGCCAGTCCAGTCCAGTCCAGTCAGTCCAGTTCAGTCCAGTCATGTCCTGTCCTGTCCTGTCTTGTCTAGTCTTGTCTCCCTTTCTCTGTCTGTCTGTCTCTCTCTTTCTCTCATGCAAAAACACATAGTCTGAGTATGCTTCTTTGTCAAAGACCTCCCGCCAAGGCTTTCAAAACTATCAATACTGTAATGATTAAAGTACACAATTTGAACTCGGCAGGTGATTTATCGATTACCTCTTTTTTGGTTGTTGTTCAAACCCAGCTAAGTCATTCTTGTTCCACCAGCGTGCCAACTCCAGTTTTGTCGGTTGCACGCCAAGCCAAAGATAATACAAGGAGTAAATTTGAAGTGGAAGATCTTTCTTTCTTCTTAAGCGTGTCAGAAAACACACCCGTGACCGACGTATATTGAAAGTCTTGGATTTCAAGGAAACACTAAAAAGCAAAACCGTGTTTCTTCTCTTCTCCGTAACTTGCCTAATGTATCGGAAATACTGAAAAATATTTTCATCTCGGAAATAAACGAACTTCGAGGAAAGTGAACGGCAAAAAGCAAAGCCGTGTTTCCGCTCTTAAGAGTAACTTGCCGATCCATCGGAAACTTGCAAAAATATTTGTTTTTCTAGAGAAGCTTTCCATCAAACGGCGCATGACACCCCAAAAGTAGGCTATGTGTGTGCTGGTCTGTGATTTTGGACCTTGCGGCCTACGGCCGCAAGGTCCAAAATCACAGACCTGCACACACATCGCTGTACTGTAGTGTCTACTTCAGGCAGTGAAGGGTTTATATGTCGCAAAATCTCCTTTATGAATGCTCTTGGCATGTCTTACAGGGCTAGCTGAAACTACCAAGTTTGAATGTCGTAAAATTAAAGATTTTTCTGCTTTTGTTGTCCATTCTTCTCATTAGAGTTTCTTTCTTTTTGCTCAAAAGGCACTCGAAGGCCTCTGGTACGTGTGCTTGCTCACATGGATTGTGATATCAAGTGTAGAAAAGTCTTAAATGAGGCAAGACAACTTTGAAATGCAATGTATCGGCGAATAGTGTTAGCAACCGACCCTGCCATGAAGCAGATCGTTTTAAGTAAGCCAAGTGACCTTATATCATTTGTTTATTAATCTTATTGGCTTACTGATCTAAAATTGAGGTTACTGCAGGCACATCATTTATTTATTATTTTTTAAGATTTCTTTCTTTCTATATTTATTTGTTTCCTTGTTTATTTATTTATTATTTATTTATTTGTTTATTTATTTATTTATTTAGATGGTGGATAAGATCATTCACGCTATGCACAATACCTTCTATGCCTCATATGCGGCAAATGCTGATCTCTCTCTCTCTCTCTCTCTCTCTCTCTCTCTCTCTCTCTCTCTCTCTGTCTGTCTCTCTCTCTCTCTCTCTCTCTCTCTCTCTCTCTCTCTCTGTGCCAAGGAAACCGGAAATGGGAGTAGAACATTAGGAACGTTAATTAGGCCAATTAAGCTACAAAATCCACGGCCGCTCAACAAATCAAGGTTCCGATCAGCGCAAAACCTATAAAAGCAACACCCATCTGCGAGAGACATAGATCCTCATGAGCCCTTGCACGTTTGCAGGGGGTCGTGAGGATCCACACCTCTCGAAAGAGTCATTGGTCCGTGTGTGTTCCCCAAACGTAGGTGAGTGCCATTGAGCGTCAAATATGATTGATGGTGAGAACCAAAATGCCGATGGCAAAACTATGCGGCCATGCCAGAAAAATGAAGTAGGCCTTTACGGTACTTTTCCAAAAAGCAATAGATCGTCGGGCCGACCTCGGCTGCAGTCGGCCCGTGCACGTGCGTGCGCGGGCCGACTGCAGCCTAGGTCGGCCCGATGGATTTTGTTTACTGGGTCTATCATCTATCGAAGACACCACAGCTTGTGATGGGGTGGTCCTGATAGTTAGAGCACGCCGAACATTACTATGAATTCTAAAGATAAAACTGACCTCTAAATGACCCCAACCCTCCCTGTTTCTGAGAGGACAAAACTCATCATTGCGAATGTCCAGATTATTTTGTTGCCGCGGTGGCTCTTGTTTATATTATGCGGTGGGGAAGGGACGCATTCAGGTAACTATCGTCATCTATACGGTGCGCGTTAACTCATTCATCGCGGCGCACGTATTTTGCAAATTTTGGAGGCGTCATCTAACGACTATGCACAAGTTGCAGGAGATGGATCGACCATGATAATTCAAAGGTAGTGCCAGATTAGCTTGGCGCCAACAGGCGCCAAGCTAATCTGGCACCACCCTTGAATTATCATGGTCGATCCATCTCCTGCTGTAGTGCGTCAGGGCTGAATGAGTTAATGGGTTATTCCAGATTAGCTTCTAAAGTGCCTGAGTAAGTGTTGGATAAATAAGTGATTTCAACTGAATTATCAAAGTCGAATGATCTATCTCCTACAGCACGTACACGGTACATTTTTTTTTTCTTTCTCAATATTCAAGAGACCAGCATACATCTTCGTAGCCGGGTGGTATTCGTCTCTAACTCTTGCTAAATTAACTCAGCAATATGTACGTCTGTCTCATTAACCCTTATAAATCGGAATACACCAGTGTGTGAAATAATAATAAATAATAATACCGTTATTATATAGGCGCTTTTTCTCAATTTTTGGGCAAATCGACTCAAAGCGCCGCGAACTGAAACCCAACACGCACACTCACGTAACAGACACGGATTTACGCCATTTAAGATAAACACAGTACAAAACAGACGAAGGGCCAGTTCAGCTACTGAAGTTACAGAGATTTTTGATCGCTTGTATTTGAAATTTGTAAAGTGGCCTGAAACCGGTACCAAAGTGTGTGTATGTGTGTGTGTGGGGGTGGGGGGGTGGGGGGTGGAAGAGCCGGAGTACCCGGAGAAAGAACCCCCGACTGTCCGCCCGAATTAACGGTGACACTTACCAGAGGAGAAAAGTCCGACGCCGGAACCCGTTTTCGAACCTTTCACCTTTGGCATTGGTGGCAGGCGCCTGAACCACTGCGCCACGGACCGCCCAAGGGTAGTTCAAGGGTAGTGCCAGAATAGTTTGGCGCCTCTAGGAGCCAAGCTATTCTGGCACCACCCTTGAACGAAAGCCATTGGGCTATATCCTCATCTGTAAGTACTATAATGTAGCTTGCATATGGCAGTGACAGCCTCAGTACGATATGGGTTATGAGAGCACAGCTGACGTTATTTGGCAAACGCGTAGCAATGAAAATCTTGCTTTTCTCAAAATAGACATAATGACCTTTTTTTTCAAATAACGGCAGACCGATGCTCTGCAAATTCAGGCAGCGGAGTACACAATCTATCGTCTGGGGGTCAACATAACCCATTCACAGTTTGGTTATCTAGTTAGGGGCAAGATCATTGTCTTCTAATCCGTAAGCAACCATGCTGGCAAACCAGTGCAGATATAGAGCACAATAACTGAAAGAAGACTTACACCGACTGCAAAAATCAACGCAATCAATGGAAACACTCCAAACAAAGCTCTTATCGGGGGTGATCATCATATTGTTCGGTCTTATCGAGGGAGGTTCAGCCGGCGGAACTGCCGTGATGTTGTTTTAGGTCTTATCAGTGGGAGGTTAGACGGAACAGGCGGTCAATCTCAGTCTCGATCTTTCGTGCCGAAAAATTCGTATGGGAGATTCCAAGTCTCGTCTCTGTCCTCAGCATCTGTTTCGGTTATCCCTCCCGCCTATTCTGCACCAGACAGCACAGCCGGTGCCCCACTGCGCAAAAAGTCTTCGTGCCCCACGTCGACAGCAGTGAGTTGGCCCGGGCCGGTCACAACCGGGTATGGAATAATTAACCCTTTGGCTGTCGGTAGCGGTTTTTGTCTGCGACAAAAACCGCTACCGACAGCCAAAGGGTTAAAAAGTGGCGGCACGAAGATCTTTAGCGCACCGGATATGCAAAACGTGCTTTGTCTATTTCCGATGTCATTGTGACAACTCTACGCATCCAATAGCGCATGATACGATGGATATTTATTAATGAATAGGAAGCTAGAGATCGAGCCATACGTACTGTGCTGAGCCGGAGATGGTAATGCCTGGGGGTGGGAGTGGGGGCGGGGGGCGGGGGGCGGGGGGGGGGGGAGGGAGATAGGGGTGGGGAAGAAGGTGGGGGGAGGGGGTGTGTGTGTGCAAATGTTGCGGGTGGTCTCGCTTTCAGGGAAAAAAATGACGTAGCATGAATACAGTCCGCTCCCGGCGCTCTGTCGAAGCGCAATAAATAATTATTGTTCCTGTACATCAACCGCCAATTGCTGGAGATGGATCGACGAAGAAACAGCAAATATATGCCTGATTTGTTTGGCGCCTGGATTGGCGCCAAGCGAACCAGGCACTAATCTTCATGTTTCATGGTCGAAACACAAAGCCAATCCGGCACTACCCTTGAATTATTTCCCAATCGACTCGATGACAGCTAGTATTGAAAAGCCGATTTACACCGTCCAGAGGGACGTAATCCTAAAGAAGCATTTCTCCAAATTTGGGCGGTGTCACCTAACGACTATGTACGAGTTGCAGGAGATTGATCGACCAAGATAATTCAAGGGTAGTGTCAGATTAGTTTGGCGCCTGATGGCGCCAAGCTAATCTGGCGGCACTACCCTTGAATTATCACGGTTGATCCATCTCCTGCCGTAGCGCGTCGGGGCTAAATGGATTCACTGAGGGTTTATTAGGGCGCGGTGTCTAATCATGATCAAGCACTACCCTTTAGAAATCACAATGGCAATGCTTATGCGACTGTTTTTTACACACTTTTCAGACGATTTCAAGACACTACTCTGAGCCATCTCAGTGGCGCGGCAGGGAGCGAGGCAACTGGCCCTAAACCTGACAAGAGATAATCATGAGACTTTACTCAGTGCCCAGGAACAATCGGTCCTAAAGAAATTGTTAGGGGCACCTCCGCGCGGTATCCTCTTAGCCTGTACTAGAACCCAGATGACCATGTCATTCAGAGGAACAGTCAAGGGGGTGATTCCGGCCAGCAAGAGGCATATATTCTCATGAGCCCCATCCTCGGTAGCGGCGCATGAGAATCTATGCCTCTTGTGAAACTACGAGGACTTCTACGCAGTGACGAGAGGACTTCGCTCCAGGCTCTTTCTGTTGTTCAACCGCGTAAATTGGGGTAATTGAAGAGAGAGAGAGAGAGAGAGAGAGAGAGAGAGAGAGAGAGAGAGAGAGAGAGAGAGAGAGAGAGAGAGAGAGAGAGAGAGAGAGAGAGAGAGAGAGAGAGAGAGAGAGATGTTTGACACTGTCAGTACGGACAGACGGACGGGCGAACAGACGAACTAATAGGCAAACAAGTTTTTAAAAAAGCAACAACTAATAAATAATTATGCTGATGCGCTTATCTGCCTGATTTACGGACAGACGGATAGACAGACGGACGAAGGCTGATCGATCGACCGACCTACCTACCGACCGAATGAACGAACGAACGAACGAACCAACCGACCAACCAACAAACAACCAACCAACAAATGAGAGGTTGTGGGAGAGTGAACGACCGAGCGAGCGAAAGAAGGATTGCCGCTCCAAGCGTTGTGAGAGGCTCTGGCAGCAGAGGGACGGGAGAGAAAAACAGAGACAGGGAGCGTTTAACCTCCGGACAGCATCTGAGAAAAAGTTAATAAGGAGATTCAGAAAGAAGGCACGCCATTTACGCGGTCACGTAATTTAACATCCACCTGCTCAGCCCTTCCTGCTTGTAACATAGATTCACACGAGTCACTGCAGTCGCAGGGACTCGTGTGAATCTATGCCTATTGCTCACTCGGGTCGGCTCTAGCTGTTCCCAAAATCATTTTAGTGCTATTTGGGTTTATGCGTACGACTTTAGAACAAAACCAAACCCAGTAATCTAGTTCCTAGTGTGCCCCAAGCTGGAGTTACGCCCCCTATTAAACCGGAAGTGGAAACAACTGCTTAGAAAAGACCTCTTGCAAAAATGTCACGGATTCCTCCTTCCGGATACCAAAGACTAAAAATGTAGTTATTTTGTTCACTGCCAGTGGCCAAAAGTTATAATTTTGACATTATTGTTAAAGTCAACACCAAAGAACACTAGCCGTACAAAAAACAAGTTTAACTCATTCGAGACGTGCCGCCTACGGATACGCGGCAGTTCGCCGCGTATCCGTTAGCGGCACGTCTCGATTGAGTTAAATATCTGCCGTTATTGGGCAAAAGCCAGTACATCTTAAGTATAACATTGAAAATCAAGATTTTCTTACAAATGGACATGCTGGCTTTTGCCCAGTAACGACAGATAGGGTCAGCATGAGACACAGGTCCTCAAGGGTCCCCCTATCCGCTGAAACTCATGAGGATCTATGTACATGATGTCTCTTGCAGTAGCGCAGTCTCGGCAGTCAAAAAGCTGGATTGGCGTTCGCCGTAATTCTTGGCTGAACTGAAAACGCTGTGCAACTGGTTGTACTGTTATGTGCCGAAAATGGTTCAAGGATAATAAAACATTGTAATAATAATAATAATAATCATAATGGATATTTATATAGCGCCTAACCTCCTGACATAGCTCTAGGCGCACTACAATGGACACACACAGTATGCAAAATAAATATACAAATAATTATGAACAAGATAGATGAACAAACCAAAACAGCCACACACACACACACACACACACACACACACACACACACACACACACACACACACACACACACACACACACACACACACACACACACACACAAACACCTGTCATTATTATCTCTGCCAAGTGATAACAAAAGACAGTATTTTAACTCATTCAACCCCAGGGCCGTATTCGAGAAATTTTGGAAGCGCCATCTAACGACTATGCACCAGCTGCAGGAGATGGATCAACCATGATAATTCCAGGTCAGTGCCAGATTAGCTTGGCGCCGACAGGCGCCAAGATAATCTGGCACTACCCTTCAATTATCATGGTCGATCCATCTTCTGCTGTCATGCGTCGGGGCTGAATGAGTTAAGTCCATTGTTTGTAAAAAAAAAAAAAACCCTAGAGTTTCATTGTATCATCATGCTATTCACACACATGGATTTATCGTCAATTTGCACTGTTCATCCCTCTCCCTTGCATACGTCTTTTCAAAGTCAGTTCTGGAAATTTGTACCAGTTTTGCGTTAACCCATTGACTGCTACTAGCGACACCGTTCGGCGGAAAAGATTCTTCACGCTTCACGCGTCTTTTCCGCCGAACTTTATTGTAAGTAGCAGTCAATGTGTTACAGGGAGCTATTAGTCTCAATGACCTACGTCCCAAAGACAAGCACGTACTTTGAACAATTCCCCACTTAAGAGGCAGTCTAACCTTTCTTTAGACTTTGCTCTGCAACAGTACCTTAACCAACCAGAAGTCGGGCATGTCAGGCGTTCACCTCTGCACAATTAATTGTGATGGAAGCTGAACTGACTTAAGGACTCGTTGAACCGGGGTCTTGTATGGCATCCATTTACATGCACTAGCGAGCTTCGTGCGTCGTTACTTTGTCTAGACAATCTAACTGGTCGTCAAAATTTGATCTTGTAACAATACCGTAATCTCATTCACTGTCGATGGCCACATAATGGCGATGTAACTATGATTCTCCAGAAACCGTACCTTCATCTGGGTAGCCATTCAAGATGACCTCACTGACAAGTTTCATACACAAGTCTGGATAAAGGGAGCCTAAACTGTTCTGAACCCAACCGTTGCCGAGAAACTTGAACACTACCCAACTGTAAGAGGTATAGATGCTCATGAGCCCCCGCAACTGCGGGGGCTCATAATAATAATACATACATGAGGATCTTTGCCTCTCGCTGACACTACTTTGTATCCATGTTCCTTGGACGGCCGGGACTTTGGGGCGTTGACTTAACTCATTCTACCCCAACACCGAAATCCCCAAATATCGCCGTTGTTCTCTGAAAACTGCATTGCAGTGCAGGACACAGATCGACCATGATAGTTCAAGGGTGATGCCAGAATAGCTTGGCGCCCATAGGCGCCAAGCTTTTCTGGCATCACCCTTGAGCTATCATGGTCGATCCTTATCTTGCTGTGGTGTGCCTGGGGTAGAATGAGTTAACACGGATTTCAGAAATAAAATTTGCGATCACTAGCAGTGAAGGGATACACCCCTGCAGCCCTGACGCCGTACAGAAAGAGATGGACCGAATATGATAGTGTCAGGGTAGTGCCAGGTTAGCTTGGCACCTGAGATCTCTGGGATCTGGTGTGGGATGGATCGGCCATGATAGTTAAAGGGTAGTGCTTCGTCAGATTTGGCGCCTGCGAAGGCGCCAAGCTGATCTGGCACTGCCCTTGAACTGTCATGTTAGATGCAGCTCGCGCAACGAGTAAGGTGATGCTTCCCAATGTTGAAAACGCGGTTTTAAGTTAAGGCGCGTCAGACGTTGCTGTGTAACTCTGCTTTTAACTCGGGGTATACTATTTCATTTGTGTTACATATATACTGACCAGTTGCTCCAGTCAGACAATCTCCGTTTCTGAAAAATCCCACGTGAGCAGTTAGCATTTCACTGTGCGGCTATAGTACAGGTACTCACAAACCAGATAGGTGAGGCTAGCGCTGGCAGAATTGTACAACAAACCAAGGGGAATTACTCAGCGCTGGACAGACGAACAGTTAGATCCCCTGCCCCTTGATTTGTTGTATAGTACAGGTAGCATAGTCGCTTTTGTTATTCGAGTTACTTACTCCATTCAGCCATGGCGCACTACAGCAGGAGATGGGTGAACCATGATAATTCAAGGGTAGTGCCAGATTAGCTTGGCGCCCTTGAATTATCATGGTTGATCCATCTCGTTCAGCTGGTGCATAGTCATTAGATGACGCCTGCAAAATTTGGGAATTACGGCGTACCTTTCCATTTGTACTAGGCAAAGTCCCATGTGTGGTGTGTGAGCAGGCCAGTAACATTTCGTCTGCGCTGTTGCAAAACTTTAAACTAGTACTGTCATCTTCCATCTGTTTATACTTGCTCTGACATTAAATATTCCGTTGAATTTAGTTGAGTTCAGCTCGATTCAGTTCAGTTCAGTCGAATCCAGTCAAGTTCAATTCAATTCAATAAATGATTTATGGAAATCAAAGGAAGGGCACAACTGCAAGTGTTTTGACGCAAACAGTGGATTAAAATCCCAGACAAACATGCCATAATAATGGCATGTTTGTTTCGGCTTTTAACTCATTCGCTGCCATCCGCATCGGGATGCGCGGCATAAGCCGCGCATCGGGATGCGGCTGGCAGCGAATGAGTTAATCCTTTGTTGGTGTCGAAACACGTGCAGTTTTGACCCAATTCTATCTTCCGAACAACGTCTATTGAATTCAGTTCAATCCAGTCCAATCCAGTTTAATTCAGTGAGCTTTAATTATCCCTTGAATGCGGCCAATTATAGATTGCTTGGGTGTGACTGTAAGGTTGTTCAAGTGCTGGGATACTTTGCCGACATTCTCACAACTGCACTTTTCACCCGCGACGTCATTCTATTTATTAGCCTGGCGTGCCGGAAGCGCTTATATAAGCCAACATCGTTTTCAGCTGGAGCTACAGTATTCTCCAGTTCAAAGGAAATGAGACGACTCTTCGATTATATGGCAATTAACCCTTTGCCTGCCGGTAGCGATTTTTTGTTGATTTTTAAAGGAAAGTATACTAATCCTCCGGCTCATTGTCGGTGGCGCTTTTTGTGTCTAGGCGATTCCTGCAGGAAAGTAGTAAATTAACCCTTTAGCTGCAGGTGGCGCTTTTGTCGATGCGATTCCTACTGAGTAATTAAACCTTTAGCTTGCTCTTTTTTTTTTTTTTTTTTTTTTTTTTTTTTTTGGGCTGTCGAAGTGATTCCAGCAGGAAAGTAGTAATTGACCTTTGGCTGTCAATGGCGCTTCTTGTCGAGGCCTTTCCTGCATGAAAGTAGGGTGTTTTTTATTTTTATTTTTTATTTTTCTCGAGGCGATTCCTGCAGGAAAGTAGTAATTAACTATTTGACTGTATGTGATTTGTTTTTTCTCGAAGCGCTCCTTGCAGGACAAAGTAGTAATTAACCCTTTGGCTGTCGGTGGCGCATTTTGTCGAGGCGATTCCGGCAGGAAAGTAGTAATTAACCCTTTGACTGTAGGTGATTTTTTTAAAGGCGATCCCTGCAGGCCAAAGTAGTAATTAACCCTTTCGCTGTCGGTAACGCTTTTTGTCGAGGCGATTCCGGCAGGAAAGTAGTAGTTAACCCTTTGACTGTAGGTGATTTTTTTAAGGCGATCCCTGCGGGCCAAAGTAGTAATTAACCCTTTCGCTGTCGGTAACGCTTTTTGTCGGAATCGCCTCGACAAAAAGCGTTACCGACAACCGAAGTGTTAAACAGGAAAGGACGCTTGACAACCGCACACTTCAAGTCTCTCCTTTGCCTCTCACATACACCTACCTTTTTCTCCGTTTTAATTAACAAAATCATTGCGCGGTACTAATAAGCTCCAATAAGCTATGCCTCTGTGCGGGTTTGTGATTTTGGACCTTAGGGCCGAGAGCCGTTAGGTCCAGAGTCACAGACCAGCCACGCAATTCAATTGTCTCAACCTTTCCACTCTGACGTAGCCGGCTAGGTCCCAGGTGTCAGTTTGCCCGTAAAGCCACCTGCCAGTGTTCCATACCCTGGCAACTCATCACCCAAGTACCACATTAATCAAAGCAAAGCCGTGCAGACTGACGTTCAAACCTACACAGCTTCCTCAGTATGCGGAAGGAAGACGTGAGTGAAAGCAAAATGAGGACTACTTTAAACACTAGAACTGACTGCACAAAAGTCTTTTCTTTTTTTTTCCCCTTAGCTTTACAAGTGGACATCATCATTATTATTACTTGCTAAAAATGTATGTCTATTAACCTATTCAACCCCAAAGCCGCATTTCTCAACTTTTAGAGTTGCTCCTTAACAACTTTGTGCCAGTTCATGTCGATGGATCTATCATGATAATTCAAGGGTAGTGTCAGATTAGCTTGGCGCCTGTTGGCGCCAAGCTAATCTGGCACTACCCTTGAATTATCATGGTCGATCCATCTCCTGCTGTAGTGCGTCGGGGTTAAATGGTTGAAGCAAACCTATCTTGAAACTCATACAGCACAGGAAAAGTTGCCGATCTAGCAAGTGGGTTTTGTTGTTGTTTGTTCCTGTTGTTCATTCTGCTGTTTCACTTTATTGTCCAAAGAGTGGAAATTTAAGCCGTCTTCTCCGGAAAGACTTGTCGCCGCAATTCAGCGCCATTCGCCCTCACTGCCTTTAGTAATTTATTCCTTAACCCCTTAACTGTCGGGGCAAGACGAACGCTACAGCTCATGAGGATGCATGTCTCGTGTTTTGCCGTACGTTTTAAGTCCCTTTTATTTATAGAAGGGACTTTTTAGGACGGGTCGCGGTGGGGCGAAATTAATAGAATGTCCATGATGTCAAAGGCGGGCAGGCTAAACCTCTAACAATTGAAATAACAAGATAAAAATTACGTCATGTCTAGTTACGCTAACTTCGCTGCTGAACGTACATTTGGCACGAAGCGCCGTATGTGCGTATGTATGTGTATGCGTATGTATGTAAACAAGAAAATCTCCGATATTTCTGTACAAACAACTTTCAAACTTGTCGAGTAAATACTTTCTTAAGTGGGTGGCTAAGAGAGCCTCCGAGCATATTGTAATTGAATGTCTTATTGAAGACATAAGCAACCGTTTAAGGAAGTCAGATTAGAGTCAGTAATTTGTGTCATATTGACTTGAACATTTGCACATAGCTAGTTTGGAGAAAGATATTGGATGAGTTCGTTAGCCAGCTTTGTATCATTTCAACTTCTTTAGTAAAAATTAATTCTTTTCAGAAAAGAATGAAAACACCAAAACCTTGACTTCTAGAGAAAGTCAGACAGTGGTGGTGACGAAAAAGCGGCAACTCCGTCACCACGCAGACACTGACACAATACTATAAATGTGACGTCATTCTCTCTCTCTCTCTCTCTCTCTCTCTCTCTCTCTCTCTCTCTCTCTCTCTCTCTCTCACACACAAACATGCGCGCATCTCCAGGAGAAATACATCCTCATGCGCCCTCCAAGCGCATGAGGATCTATGCCTCTTGGAGATGTTTGGAGCGCGCGCGCATGCACGCACTAACACGCACACACATATCGACGCCCTTTCAGAAGCAAATGCAAGTGACCCGTGTACTTAGTATATCATGTAGCTAGGTAAAGTCAAGCTGCTTTCACACAAATTATAGCAAGACTGAAATTTTACCGTAAAATTCTAGTTTTGTCACCATTTTCTCAAGCCTATGACGCGAAAGTGAAACTCATATCACGTAAAATATATAATTACGTAAAATCTAAAACTTACTTCATGACAAATGACGTTTGACAAATCAATGATGCGTATAGAACTCACTGACGCATTGGCAGATCTGCGAGACTTTTTCAATAGGAGATAATTTAACATCAGAATCAGGTCAAAGACAAAAGGTAGAGACCATTGACAGCGAGGACAGCTCTCATTTGGTCCTATTTATTTAATCTGTTCTTCACGCGAATGTCGGTCAGGGTGCAGTGGCTTCAGACGCAAAATTCGAGATCACTAGCAGTAAGTCAACAAAAAAAATTAGTTCAAGGATTCAAAAATTATATTAAGTTGCCCGGCAAGTATGAACGGAGTAGATGGTGCCCCTGGAAAGCAAGGAGAATGCAAGCAGTATGAATTAAGGGATCGCCTCGCTTGATCGCCGCGACCACCGCGTCATCCTTGTAAAACACTATGCAAACAATTACAGATTAAAAACAAAACAAAAACAGGAACGTAAATGAGACAACTCGACTCCTTGCCAGGAAGACGCAAAGATATTCACGGCTGTTCCATCTGCAAAAGACATAGATTCTCATAAGCTCCTGCGACTGCAGGGGCTCATAAGAATCTATGCCCTTTGCAGGTGGAAGAGTGTTCGCTCAGTGTATGCAACTTTTGGCACGTGCTTAACGAGTCAGTTAGTGGCCCAACACCTGAACAATCTCAGACGGGTACTTGGAGAAAAAAAATTGCGTTTCAGTTAGCTTCTAGGTGTGCTTGTTAGTCAACCTACTGGCTTGATTTACGATGTGAGAGGGGGGAAGGGATTGGGGTTGGGCTCAGTTCCATAGGGTTTGAAGCTGGCGTAGGTTAGCCTACTCAGAAATTACGGGTACCAGTCACCACGTACAAATCTTCCCTGGACTCTGTTCTGTAAATGTACCTTCACTTGGCTATCTATTCATTTGTATCTGCAGTGACACGTTTCTTAGGGCGCACAATTATTGGTAAAGAGAGCCTGAAATTTCCTTAGCCCCTGTACTGCCGAGACGGAAAACTTGAAAACGACCCAATTACAGGAGTTATAGATCCGCAAAAGCCCCCGCATGCTCATGAGGATCTACACCTCTTGCTGACATCATTGTGTACCCTTGATCCGTGGACAGCTTGGGTTCTTTAGCGTTCATTTAACGTGGATGTTAGACTAAAACACAATTTGCGATCACTATCAGTGGAGTGGTTAACCCCTGCAGCCCTGATCATAGCGCGGATTTATCTTTCATGTGAAGGCAAAAGACAGCAAGTCAGAGAGATCTTCATTGTAATATAATGATCAATGGTAGCAAGTCGAGGGAGACATCCGGTATGGCTCCACGTCAGTCTTTGTCGAAGTGAGGGTTTTCAACGACACTGTAATAATATATCCAGCCACCCCTCCCCAACACTTCCTCCAAACAAGTACCTCCAACGTATGATGTGTATTTCTAAAGAAATTGAAAAGAAAAACTGAAATGGAAACCATCAGGCTGAGCCGATGTCCGCCCGAGGAGACTCGCAGGGCCCGATGGGGTTTCACATCGGCCCCGAAAAAAACAGAAGATAATTTGAGGGTCTGGAAAGCGTAGTCTCCTGTGCGCTTCATGTACGCTAAATTACCACTTGAAAAAAGTTGGAAACATCCCCTTAGCGTGAAATCTGATCCACCCTTGTCGGCTGATATAACTTACACGAACACAAGAAAACAACACCATCCAGAGCCACGACATAAGTTCTGAAGAAAAAGAGCACGTGCGAACAATATTTCCTTTTGCACTCTAGGTCTTCTTGTGTGAGGATGCGTGGGATCAAATTTCATTTTCTGTCCAGTTGGCTCGCTAAACCCAAACAAATCAGCCACTCAAAGACAAACTAAGCCAACAAACAACCCATCAATCAAACTAATAGCACAAATAATCACTGTTTCCAGTCATTTTGCGAACGTCTTAAAGTGGACGGAAGACGAACCGCTGTACATTTAACCCATTTAGCCCCGGGGCCATGCAGCAGGAAACGGACTGATCATGATGATTCAAGGTTAGTGCCATGTGAGCTTTGCGCCTGAAAGCGCCAAGCTCATCTGGCGCTACCCTTGAATTATCATGATCAATCCATCTCCTACAACTGGTACATAGTCGTTAAACGACGAGTCCCAAAGTTTGGAAATGCGGCCGTGGGGTTAAGAGGGTTAAACCGGAACCGGATTCCTAAATACAAGGGCACATACACCCTGCTGGTCTAAGACAGCATGAAACATAGATTCTCATGAGCCCCTGCATCCTGCAGGGGCTCACGAGAATCTATGTCTCTTGAAGGAGGAAGGAATTGGGTGTTAGCGCTTGATTAAGGGGTGCCCCAGAATGGGAGTGGATGAAATGTCTGTGTAAAGGAAAAACACTGACCGTTTAACAGCTGAAGTCAGAATGACCTTGGCCAAGACAGGTTTTTTTCTATGCCTCTTTTACACGCACAGCCAACAGATTCGCTTTTCACGTACTAGTATTTAGTGTGCTGGCATCATGTATATCAGTATCACCAAATATGCACTGTTGGATCGACTACAACAGCAAAATTTGCCTGGCGCCGGTGGTCTTGCACGGAATTGTCTGCTTCCAGAGAATTCACATTGTGCATGTGTCAATTTGGTATGGTACGTTATTATTATTACTGTATTATTGCTTTTATTATTGTCATTATTATTATTATTATTATTATTATTATTATTATTATTATTATTATTATTATTATTATTATTATCTTATTATTATTAATATCACCGCTATCATCACCATCATCAACTTCACCATTAGCCTTATTAGCGTCATCAGTCCAACTCGCCAGTCTTGAATCGACCATGATAGCTCAAGTGTAAAGGTTTATCAGCTTTGCGCCTCTCTAGGAGCCAAGCTAATCAGGCATTGCCCTGGAGCTAGCATGATCAGTCCACTCTTCCGCAAATGTGCTGAACTTGAAAGAACTACAACATACCCGATTGAAGAAAAGTCTACACGACACGGGCTCATGAAAATCTATGCCTCTTGCAGAATAATATGGCTTCACCTGTTTGTTGTTGTTGTTGTGTTTTTTGTTGTTGTTTTTATTTTTAAACTGAGGGCGTTAGTCTGGATGAAAGTCCGGCGAATGTCTGAGAGATCATCTTCGGCCTTCTTGGGGAATTACTGCCTGTATAGGGTTAGTCTGCCCTCTAAGAACTTTAATACAGGCTAAGGCGGTCACTTAAGCCCCTGAAAACCCTTCCTGGGAGGGGCAAAGATATTTTTAAAAATCAAGCCAGGTAACGGTGTGAATGTACAGACTCGTAAGGAACAGACAATGCCTACTGATTTTCAAGAGCTGAAGACGGCCATGAAGCAAGCGAACGCTGAAAAAAAAAAGAACGTTCAAGAGCTGAAGCAGGTTTGCTTGGGATGCGTTCTTGAATGTAAGAGGCATTCGCAAACTCTCTACAGACAAACAACAAACAAAAAAAGTTAAAATTAAAAGTAAAAGAAATCTACGTTATTTAAGGAAACTCGGGTGTAAATTTGGTTACCATGAGGGATCGACACTCGTGATCTCCAGCACTATGCTGCGACATTAGAGTGTTCCTCTCTTGGAAATGGCCTTGGGAAAAAAAATCGACTGACCATTGTTGGTCTTTAGATTCTCTCAGTAATGAATGTACTTACCCGCAGTCAAAGGATCATAGAAGATGTGATTAAAAAGAAGTATAGACCCTCATGAGCCCCCGCAATTGCGGGGGCTCAGGGGGGGGGGGTTATACTTCTTGCACATGTGTGTGGCTTGCAGGAAACGGCTTCGTTTGACCACGGTGAACCTTCAAAGATGGTCTTGGTGAAAAACGAATTACGGTTAGCCACTGGCGGCCGGCCCACTTGGCTGAAAGCCGAGACAAACACCAAAGGTCGAACGCGATCTCGCACACCCATCCTCACTAACCCTCTCATCTAAGTCAGTCCCATCCACCCACCCACCCACCCACCTTCCCTCATCAACCTCCTCCATCCTCCCTCAAAGCCCCTTTTTTCCACACCCACCCCGCTTTTGCCAAAAGCGTACGTAACGTTTTCACACTATCATCCACCATCGATGAATGGATGGAACAAAAGAGTTCAAGAATAGTGCTGAATTAGTTTGGCGTGTGGCGTAGTAGAGCAGTCACGCCGATCAGGCAGCAATCTTAACCTGCCGTACCTAGTCTTTCAGTTCATTTCGCGTGACGTGTTTGTGTTTCGTCGTCAGCTTCACAGCCTACATTTTGACGCGGAACTATTACTGATATGCTAGAAAAGAACACAAGGGAGAAAAAAACACGCTTAGAAATGATAGATACAATACAATTTATTAAATAATACACGTGTGTGAGCAATTGCTCAACTAACTTAGAAGCAAACTAATTCTGTATTTAGACTCACAGAAACATTCACTGACTGACGCCGGGAACTGGTCAAAACATGTTAAGATATTTCAGACAAATCTACAACAAGAAGTCATTAGTCACTTGAACATGTTTCAATAAAACATTACGCTGTTTGTTGTGTCTACTATTGCCACACGGTCAGGAAATGGGGGCGGTCCGTGGCGCAGTGGTTAAGGCGCCTGCCACCAATGCCAAAGGTGCGCGGTTCGATACCGGGTTCCGGCGTTGGACTTTTCTCCTCTGGTAAGTGTCACCGTTAATTCGGGCGGACCGTCGGGGGTTCTTTCTCCGGGTACTCCGGTTCTTCCACCCCACCCCCCACCCCCACTTTGGTACCGGTCTCAGGCCACTTTACAAATTTCAAATACAAGCGATCAAAAATTCTCTGTAACTTCAGTAGCTGACTGGCCCTTCGTTTGTCTTGTACTGTGTTTGTCTTAAATGGCGTAAATCCGTGTCTGTTTCGTGAGTGTGTGTGTTGGGTTTCAGGCGCGGCGCTTTGAGTCGATTTCCCCAAAATTGAGAAAAAGCGCCTATATAATAACGGTATTATTATTATTTATTAGATCTTTATGACACAAAACTCTTGGCAGAAAACTCTTCCATTACGTGCCCCTATACTCCAGCTGCTGTTTGTGGTGAACTGTATTACCATCTACACTCCATCCAGGCATTGTGTTGTGAGGAATGCTGCAAAAAGGAGCAGCAATCCCAGAAAGCATCGCGAGATCCAAACTGCTACATCCGGCAGTTTTGCAGGTGCTGAAAAAAAAAACTATTTCCGGTACTTCCGGTATAGCTTACTTGCGCGATCATAGTGATTCCGCAATCATCACCTGATCACCAGATGTTAAAAGAGCGAAGTTCACATACAATTTACCCCTTGCGCGATGAAAGCTCCATATGGAGAACAAATATACAGGAGGTATATATTCTCATGAGACCCTGCGACTGCACGGGCTGATGAGAATCTATGCCTCTTGCAGATTAAACCATTTAGCCCCGACGCCCTAGAGCAGGAGAGGCATCGAACATGATAATTCAAAGGTAGTGCCAGATTAGATTGGCGCCATACAAGAACCGCTGTATAGTTAACCCATTTAGGCCCGGGACGCTGCAGCAGGAGACAGAATGATCATGATAATTCAAGGGTAGTGCCAGATGAGCAAAGCGCCTGAAGACGCCAAGCTAATCTGTCATTACCCATAAATTATGTTGGTCGACCCATCTCCTGCAACTGGTACAAAGTTATTAGGTGTCACCTCCAAAATGTAGGAAATGCGGCCGTAGGGTTAAATGGGTTAAAGTAACGAAAGCGCTATAAGCAGAACAGATGCAAACATCGCGGTCAGGATGAGGCATATATTTTCATGATTCCCTGCGATTGTTTGGGCTTATGAGAATCTATGCCTCCTGCACATAAAAGAAATGCGAGAACAATATGCATGAAATATTTCTGGCTGCAAGAGGCCGCATATATTTTCACAAACCCCTGCGACTGTAGTGATTCATGAAACTCTGTGCCTCTTGCAAATGATGAAACAGGATGGACGTTGCAGACACTGTATATCAAATTGACGCTAATGCTTGTTAGGTCTGTGTCAACAGTTCCCCTTTGATAGATGCATAAAGGAAATTAGGTCTAAAACACATCACGATGAGCAAAAGGCCATCGGGCCGACATCGGCCGCCGTTGGTCCGCGCACAGTCGTGCGCGGGCCAACGGCGGCCGAGGTCGGCCCGATGGCCTTTTGCGCATTGGCATAGTGCAGGATCTAAAAAGGTTCCCGTTGGTAGCTCATTTACACCTGATAATGGCTTTCGCAAGTTTGGGTGTTCGTTGTTGCGCCTGAAAAGATTGTGTCCGTGTACACGATTATACGAGATTTACCATTTATGACAGAGTGACATAATACACATGTTACTGTGACGTGGTACCAATTCATTCATACGATGATAAGCCACTCTAGCTACTCTTGAATGCGGGCTGGGGACTAGTGTTTCAAGGTTGATTTTGAGGTATGGAAAGTAATGTTACCAGTTAAAATGTGTAGCCCTGTATGATATCTTTTCCTAATTATTATAGTTGTTTCTCACATGGACAATTTCAGTGACTCAGTGAAGTATACAAGTGCATGATTCCTTCTTATTATTATTATTACATGTACTATATTATCATCATTATTACTCTTATAATGATGATAATGATGACGACGATACTGATCAGTCATGATGATACTGATAATGGTGATGATGATGATGATGATGATGATGATGATGATGATGATGATGATGATACAAAGAGACCATATAGCGTGAATGAGGAACTGTTAATGCCAAATTGTAATGCCTAAAATGGTGCTTCCCGTTTCGCCCACGAACCGCTTAAGTGGAGAAGAAGGTAAACCTGTTAGCGTCCAAGGAATTATAATACCGGTCACAGTACATATTTAAATGAGGTAGGTGAGGCAGGATTGCGCAGACAACAACAGCACTGACAAGATTGAAGACCATATGGAAGGACAGAAACATCACGCTCTGCTCCAAGATCAGACTGATGCGCTCCTTAGTCATCCCAGTGTTTTTGTATGCCTGCGAGTCATGGACCCTCACAGCAGACCTTGAAAGGAGGATACAAGCCACTGAAATGCGATGTTTTCGAAGGCTGCTTGGCATTTCATACAGAGATAAAATCACGAACGAGGAAGTGGAAAGCATAATCAGGCAAGCCATCGGGACCTATGAAGACCTATTAGCCATTGTAAAAAAACGCAAACTGAAGTGGTATGGGCATGTCACGCGTTCAGCAGGGCTTGCCAAAACAATCCTGCAAGGCACTGTGCAAGGAGGACGAAGGAGAGGAAGACAGAGGAAAAGCTGGGAGGACAATATCTCAGAGTGGACAGGAATGAGGCTGGGTGATACGCTAAGAATGGCAGAGAACAGAGAGGAATGGAGGGAGCTGGTTGCCATGTCATAGTGGTACCCCAACGGTCGGCAAGACTACGGGATATAGATGATAGATAGATAGATAGATAGATAGATAGATAGATAGATAGATAGATAGATAGATAGATAGATAGATAGATAGATAGATAGATAGATAGATAGATAGATAGATAGATAGATAGATAGATAGATAGATAGATAGATAGATAGATAGATAGATAGATAGATAGATAGATAGATAGATAGATAGATAGATAGATAGATAGATAGATAGATAGATAGATAGATAGATAGGTGAGGCAGTAGGAGGACCGGTGTTTTTTTTTTTTTTTAATCTTCTGAATTCTTTGGCATTTTGTACAGAGGCAGTATGCTGAAATTTGCTTGAAATCTCTTGACAGATGAGAAGAGAAATGTTTGGTGCTTTGATTCATACCAGTTTTGGCTTAACCAAGGGACTCTTTTTGGCCTATTTTGAGTTGCCAAGCGGATGGTGATTTGAGGTGTGTACCAGTTTTAGCTGCGCTTGGGTGTAGTGTTGGTACAGAATCATGTTCATAGCCAGGAAATGAGACGGCTGATGTCCTTATTTATTTATTTATTTATTTATTTTTATTTTGTGCATGGGAAATATGCAGCAAGTGAGCGGTAGCGTTGTTTAGGGGATTGAAAATTAGGGGATGACTGGGACAGACTAAGGCTAAGGCATTTTAACATATGGAACTGCAGGGCAGGTTAATTGCGGTCTTTGACCTACCGCAGCTTCTAGGACAAACAGCGCTTGAGACCCGCCGCTACAACTGTTGTCTCAGGTGAAAGAAGACAAGATGTAACCTTCATACACTCACGCTAGACATCTTCACTGCGTTATCATCTGTAAACTCAGGACTACCGTACACAGAACTCAATCGCCCTGGGCGCCGGCTGCAATGATTTAGTCTACAGTAACAGAATCACACAACGTATACAGTTTGGAATATGCCGTTCATGCTTAGCTGTTTAGGATGCAAGAGGCATAGATTCTCATGAGCCCCTGCGGAGCAGGGGCTCATAAGAATCTATACCTCTTGCTATAATCATTGCACTATAATCATTGCACTCATTCACAGACACTAAACTGGTTTTTCTTCTCCAGCTCCAAAAAAAAAAAAATATATATAAAAATAAAAAAAAATAATAATAAAATAAAAAAGATCATCGTGTGAAGAACAAAAAATGAAATAATACGGAACCGGCGTCTACAAAACAGTCCTGTGGATTCTTGTGAGGTGCTTCCACTGCAGGGGCTCGACCATGAGCATAATTATATGCCCGTTTTGTAAATCTGAATGAGGCCGGTGGCTGTTCACGCACCCTTTCAATGGTATCGTCAGTAGCAGTGAAAGGGTGCAATCAAGATTAGTTCTCTAAAAACATGTGCATCACTTGCGCCAACTCCCGTGAAGTACGTATAGTTCGAGGAAGTTTGGTTTGTTGTGCATTGCTTAACCCTTTGGCTGTCGGTAGCGTGTTTGGTCGAGGTGATTCCTGTAGGAATCACCTCGACCGAACACGCTACCGACAAGCAAAGGGTTAACGTCCGGAGAACAGCAGCAAGACTTTCTCAGATGACGTGCCTGCGCTGCTTGTGAAAAAAACACAAAACAGAATATTGAATATATGTCGCAAAGCGGTCCAATAAGCAAATTAAACCTAAGACATGCTACACCTTCACACTAATTAAATCGACCCTTAATTTACAAAAATAGTTAGAAAATTATTACAATTACAAAATATGCACAGGGAATAGTATTAAGTTTGGGGCGGTATGTGTGTGTGCGTGTATGTGTGTGTGTGTGTGTGCGTGCGTTTGTGTTTCTGTGTGTGTCTGTGTGTGTCTGTGTGTGTCTGTGTGTGTCTGTGTGTTTGTGTGGGCGGGAGGGGGCGGGGCTGGGGGAAAATAAAGAGATGAGCATGAATGTATAAACCGTTTATGGACTGCCATTATCAGCATTAGATCAAAGCTGGAACACCAAAGAGTTAGCCGGAAATATGTCAAGTCAGCCGCAATGCCGTGCAATCGTGCGACCGAACAAAATCCGACAGATAAAAATAGATATTTTCGAAATGTGCGACCACCCACATCATCGAACTCGCACCTCCTCCAATCTTGTCCAATCTCGCATACAGCTTTTTGTATGTCTATAGATAATGTATCCCTTCTTTCAGTCGCCGATATCGAAATGGTTCTAACATAAACTTGACACTGCTCCAAACGGTAACGCCAAACAAAAGCTGAAGTTTCCGTTATAGAAACCATGCGAGGTAAACAGCGCTCGCGGACTGATAGTGTACAGAGGGAAAGTAGCGCCTCAAGAGCAAAAACTCATCGGGCCAACGTCGGTCGCAGTTTCAGTGCACGCGTTTGCGCGTGCCAATTACGACCGACGACGGCCCGATGGCTCATTGGCGCACTGGGAACGCGCTTTGGGGGGCTGCAGAAAGGTGCTGGCATTTTCCAATCGTTAAACGGTGGTTGAGATGTTTTCCTCTTGTGCAAATATGCCGTTTGTCCTTTCGGGCGCGTCCACAGCATTGTAGCTGTTGTTGTCAGGACCTATCAGAGAAAAGATTCAAAACTAGATACGGCGTGCAGCCAGCCAGAGATATATATACAGATTCTCAGGGGCCCTGCGCCCTGGCCGGCAACAGATGCTCATAATCCCCTTTTGTCCTTTGCAAATGACCGGAGGGTATAGTTGCTGTGTTATCAATCACAGACATTGAAAATCAAATAGGTGGAGCCAAAAATAGTCTCGGTTTCTCATTAAACCCCGTTTGTCCTTTGCAAGCGTCCAGAGCACAGCAGAACCTGTTTTGAGCGATCATCCTTCCGAGTGATCACCTTTAATTAAAGACCATCAATTAAGTGGTTGTAGCCACCTAAATGAAGGTCTTTAATGACATTTCCCCCCCTTCAAGACAACTCTTGAGAGAGCATTAGTCTTTTAACTCATTGTGCCCGAAGTACGAAATATCTACAATTTGGAGTTATCCTCTAAGGACTGCATTACAATTCAGAAGACAGATCGACCATGATAGTTCAAAGGTGGTGGCAGAATAGCTTGGCGCCTACAGGCGCCAAGCTATTCTGCCACCACCCTTGAACTACCATGGTCGAGCCATATCTTGCTGTTGTGTGTCGCGGGTAGAATGAAACCTTTTTGGCAAAATAACGTAGTTGGTTGCTCAAACAGGTTGTACAGCGTTGTTGCCGTGTTGTTTTGGTCTATCATGGAAAGATTGAACTACAGATTAATGGAGCCAGCGAAAAGCACAGATCTTCATGGGTCCTTAGCGAACGTCCAAAGGATATAATTGTCATTTCCTGGTCTACCGCAGAAAGGTTGAAAACCAGATACAGAGGGAACATACAATACTGTTCTAGCAAAAAGAAGGCAAAAAGGAAAGGACAATTACAAAACAATTGATCTAGAGAAGGAAGACGGGCTTGTTTAATAGAATGTCCGTGCGAAGGTAAATCATCAGTCCGTAAATCATAGTGGCGCAGTTGCAGTGCGCCTGAACTGATCAGTGTTCAGCACGTTCTACATAGGCAATAGCTGTCCCTGTCCCCAATAACCCACCCCTCGGCTTTCGGCTGCAACGCTATACGACTTATCCGCAGGTATTGATGTGGTGCGTCTAGAATGATTTATCATATGCGTGTACGTACCTCCAAGAGGACAGACTCGTGACTCTGCGATGATTCCCCTGAGACTAAGTAACACCATTTCTAGCGGCTGGTGGGCCTGGCGGGGGGGGGGGGGGGAATTGGGGGGGGGGGGGGACTAAAGGCAATGCTGTCTTAATTTGGTAAAAGACCAAAGTTCATTTGTTTCAAAAGCGAGACTTTCATTGTGTTACAGTGAGAATCTAGCTTTTCTCACAAACAGACTTACTGTCTCTTACCGAATTAGAGCAGTGTGAGGTCGCAATTCTAGACAGTGAAAAAATGTGTTTGACCAGTCGTGTGTCTTTGCACTTTCAAAGCCACGTCGCTCAAATAAATACATACAAATTCGCTGCAGAAATCCCTACCGTAAACCGCGGAAGACAGATTGACTGACGGTTTAGACAGTCCCCTCTCCAGTAACACGAAATGGCGTTAGTAAAGCACTATCCCTGGGCCGCGACGACTGGTATGTTGACGAAAAATGGCGGTGGAGGTAAAAAGGGAAAGATCACTCTTCGCTAAATTGACTGTAATTGTGGGTGATGGGCCCTAAGACCCCTACCCACCGCTGCGTCCGGAAAGTCTAGTGACAGACCCATTTTAGTCAGTGTATACCGACTTCACGCTCCCAAACGAACAAAGTAAAACATGGCGTCTGTAAAGCCTGAAATAGACATAGATTCTCATGGAGAATGACTGAAAGCAAGAGGTATATATTCTCATGAGCCCCCGCAAGGCGGGGGCTCATGAGAATCTGTACCTCTTGCAGTTGGATCATGTTCACTCCCGCGGTGTATCCTGACTTACGCTTCAAACCCGACGAAGTAAACACAGTCTTTCAGTCAGAAATAGACGTAGATTCTCCTGAAAGTCAACAGCAATATGGTAGATTTTTTATAAGACCCTGCTGCGGCACGGGATCATGCCTCTTGTTATCTCCTCTTGCAGTTGGATGGTGTTTGTTCGCAGACGGACGGACCGGCTTGATGGAGGAACACTCAAGAAACCGTCTGTCCATCCTTGCTTCCTTCCGCCAAAGACGGTCAAGCGATTACACGCTATCCGCTAATGCCAGCTAGCTGGTAAAGGCAAAGAGCCTCATAACCCACTTATAATTTATACTAGACCGATTCACAGATTCTTTCATTTCTGATACATTGATCTATAAACGTGTGAGACAGTAGCTTATGGATCACATCAGGGAAAACGTGGACTGATTTCCCGCCACCTTACCTACAAAGGTTTAATTTAACGTCACCTGGTTGTTGTTGTTTGGTTGTTGTTGTTGTTGTTGTTGGTGGTGGTGGTGGTAGTGTGTGTGTGTGTGTGTGTGTGTGTGTGTGTGTGTGTGTGTGTGTGTGTGTGTGTGTGTGTGTGTGTTGTGGTGGTGGCGATGGTTATGGTGATGGAGATGAACACGATGATGGTGGTGGTGTTTTGTTGTTTAGCCACGTTTACGTCATAAGCAGTCAATTCGCACTCCGTTTGACGTCAGATTCTGACGTATCACAGCGTCCTGAAATTAAACATGAAACGTCTAGTGCTGAACATGTTTTGTCCACCACAAAGGTGATTTCAAGGACATGGCAAATTTTGACCCCAGCTCCTGGGTTCGAACCCTCGACCTTTCGGACAAGAGTCGAACAATCTACCACTTCGGGTACGCAGCTCCCCGTGGCCTGAAGAGCCCTTATTATGGTTATTACCCAGGACATTGGCTAAGTGCTGAGTAGGTCATCAATAGCCCGCCATTTTGTTCTAGTAAAGGAAACTGCTGTCGCCAAAGGACGAGACTGGACACACAAGAAAAGGTCGCCTCATCGATGGATGCAATTTGTCTGGTTAAAGGCCGAGCGATTTCTATAGGCTCTGGCAGGATCACGGCATCTAGACCTTAACCCCCCTCACCGCCGAGAGAAAAACCCTGAAAACAATCCGACTGCAAGAGGCATAGATCCTCATGAGCCCCCGCAGTCGCGGGGGCTCATGAGGATCTAT